>JANITW010000206.1:527099-546191 GCA_027564335.1 Erythroxylum williamsii | reverse complement strand
AAAGATTTTTCTGGTTTTGGCAAATTGACAAGAATGTTTGAGGAAAACGTGTGAATGTTATGACTGATGATTGTAAAAGAGACTTTTGGAGAAACTTTACAAATTGAGTATTGATCGTATTGCTTTAAATTGGAGATTTTGCAATATATACTGAAGTGTAAGATAAGAAGTATAAGATTTAAAAAATTCAACCAATATTAAATAGTTATAAAATTAGTTAAATATTAAATAAAAATTAAAAATTAAAAATATGAGTAAAAGAGATTGTCCTTATTTATTAAAAATTTGAAATAACTTAAAAAAAGTTGTTAAATAAAATTTATTTATTTATTCTGATTCATAAGAATTTATTAATTTACAAAAATTGACTGATTAATTAATAAATTAATCAAATTTTAATAACAAGAATTATTAAAATAAATTAAACTAAAAATTTAAAAATCGAAATAAAAAATTATCCCATTCAAGAGTTTAATAGTTAAATTGGCTAGAGTAATTAGGCTTTTTAACCGTTGTTGATCCGGGAATCATTTGTTAAGCTAGTTAGATTATCTACAAGCTTGAGCTCTTCCACACGGTACCGTGGTCGAGAAGACAATGGAGTATTGGACTAAAATTGAAAGAATAATGAAAGAATAATCAGAACTTAGCGTAACTATAGAAGGATGAAGCAGATCGAGGACTAGATAAGGTATAAGCAAGTTTCAGCCATCATGGTAATATGGGTAATCATCATCGTAGTATTATTATTTTCTATTGCTGTTGTGTTCGCTTTCTTGGGTTGGGCTTGCACCGGAGCTCCTGGTGGAGTTTGTGATGCATATGGAGGTTGTGATATAGGACTAGGAGGCGGCGTTGGCGGTGGCGGTGATACAGGAGGAGAAGGCGGCGGTGACGGTAGCGATGATGACGGTGGTACAGGAGGAGGAGACGACAGTGACGGTAGCGGTTGCGGCGGCGGCGGCGGCGATACAGGAAAAGGAGGCGGCGGTGGCGATGCGGATGGAGGCAGTGCAAGTTGATTTCAACTTTTTCGTTTCGGAGAAACCTTATCCTCCTTTAATATTCTCTTTAGTTTGGATTGTATTATAAAAATTAATTTTAGTTTATTAAATATGATATTATCTGATTCTCTACTTTCTTCTTTTATATACTTACTTCTCTCTACTTTTTTTTTTTTTTTTTACTTTCTTTTTCTTTCCGTCTGCATAACCTTCGCGATATTGTTTCTTTACTTGTCATTGAACCGACCTATTGTATTGTGGGTGATTTTCACGTCTTAGTGTCAGATTATTTATTGAGTTCGATTGGAGTTATTATTATTATTATTTAATACTAATTTTATTAATATTGAGTTTTTTAATTAATTAGTAATCAGTATTATTGGTATTATTTATATTACTATTACTATTTATATTATTTTTATTTTTATTTTTAGTATTATTATTACTTTTTTAATATCTACTTCTTCTATTATTATTATTTGTAGTTTTGGTTATACTAGTTTTTTGTTTACCGTTTTATTGTTCCTACTACAACTACTATTATTATTATTATTATTATTATTATTATTATTATTATTATTACTCCTATTTTATTTTACTATCGATTTTTTTAATATTATTATTAGCCTTGCTTTGATTTTTTTAAAAGTTTTTCCATTATTATTATTATTAATCCTATTCAATATTATTATTAGTTTTATTACTACATCTATTTTTTAAATATAATATCTATTTATTATTATTATTATTAGTAGTAGTTTTTATCGTCATAGTTTTCCGTTTTTAGTTTTATTGTTAATATTAATATTAACATTATTTTTATTTTTATTATTACTATTACTCCTATTTTATTTTACCATCAGGGGGGTTTATTTAGTTTCAGTTTTTAAGATTTTCGTAAAGGTAATACAGGTGGGTAACGTAGAGCCTCGAGTCAAGAGGATGCCTTCAAACAGAGCGTTTGAAATCCGGGCTAATGGATCGACAAACGCAGCTTGCAAAAGTAAGGACGACGATGTGAGGATAGGCTCTTGGAACGTTGGGATTCTCACAGGAAAGTCCTTAGAATTGGTAGCGATTTTAGACAAGTATCGGATACAAATAGCGTGCATCCAGAAGACTAAGTGGGTAGGAGCTAAAACAAAGGAGATAGGGGGATTCAAATTATGTTACTCGGGAAGTACAGGAAGCAAAATGGGGTAGGTATCTTAGTGGACAAGAGGCTTATGGACAAAGTAATGGGAATCACAAGAGTAAATGATAGGATAACGGTGGCAAAAATTGTTTTAGGCAATGTGGTTCTCAATGTAGTATGTGTGTATGCACCTCAAACTGGCGCAGACGAACACCAAAAACGTACTTTCTGGGAGATGTTAGGGGGAGTGCTTATGCAAATCTCTAATACTGAGCAGATTGTTATAAGGAGATTTTAATTGGCATATAGGGGCGAATTCATACCGGTATATAGGAACCCATGGTGGTTTCGGTTATGGCTCTATAAATGATAGTGGGTTGATTTATTAGACTTGGCCATAGCTTATGAGTTAATAATAGTAAATTCCTTCTTTAAGAAAAATGAAGCGCATTTGGTGACGATTCAGAGTTGCACTACTAAAACGTAAATTGATTATCTCCTTGTCAAGACAAGTACCCGATCATGGTGCAAGGATTGTAAAGTACTCCCTACCGCATGTCTATCAACCCAATATAAATTGTTAGTTGTGGATTTCGAAATTAGAGGATGGAGGGCACAACAATTTACCAAGCCAGGCTGCCGAATCCGATGGGGAAGACTCAAAGGGGCTATGGTAGAACTTTTTAGGACTCAAGTCATAAATAATGCAATATGGGCTGTGAGTGGAGATGCAAATCTGATGTAGGAGGGAGTAGCCCCCGTAGTGAGAGAGACAGCCAAGAGACTCCTAGGAGTATCTAAAGGGCAGGGGAGGCAAATGGAATCCTGATGGTGGTCAGACAAGGTCCAGGGGACAATCAAGGCAAAAAAGGGAGCTTTTAAAGATCTGTTGGCCAGTGAAACAGAGATGGAGCTGATTATAAATAGAGTAAGGTATAAACTGGCGAAACAAAAGGCAAAGAAGACTATCACATTGGCTAAAGGAGAAGCTTATGAGAAGATATACAGAGATTTGAATACGGTCAAAGGAGCACAGAGAATTTTCAAGATAGCAAGAGATAGGGTACGTAAGATGGCAGACTTCAACAAAGTCTACTGTATACGTGACGAGGAAGAACAAGTACTCACAGACGCCCAAGCCACAAAGCGGAGGTGGAAGAGATACTTCCATGGCTTATATAACGAAGACTTTTCGGTTAACATAGTGTTAGAGGATCCCCCCAAGTTGGGACAATGTCTTAACGGGTACTTATGGGGGAAAGTCACGAGAGGAGAAATTACAAAAGTTTTGAGGGGGACGGGGAGTAGAAGGGCAGTAGGACTGGATGGCATTCCTATCGAGGTTTGGAAGCAAGTAGGGGCTATAGGTCTTGAGTGGTTAGCTCAGCTCTTTAACGTGAACCTAGAGTCAGCCAAGATGCCAGATGAATGGAGATTGGGTTGGTCAATCTCCTTGTACAAGGCCAAAGGAGACATACAACAATGCCAAAACTATCGCGGCATCAAACTACTGAGTCATACCATGAAGCTGTGGGAGAAGGTAATTGAAAAGAGAATCTGAAGAATTGCTTTGGTATCGGTCAATAAATTCAGATTTATGTCTGGTAGGTCCACGACAGAAGCATTTCATCTGCTTCGGCAACTAATGGAATGTTACAGGGAACGACAACGAGATTTGCATTTAGTTTTTGTAGATTTGGAGAAGGCATATGATAGGGTTCCAAGAGAACTCATATGGTGGGGTTTGGAGCCAAAGGACATTCCTACATTGTATATCCGAGTGAGTAGGGATATGGATGAAGGAGCAATAACTAGCGTCAGGACAGTAGGAGGAGATACAGAAGCGTTCTCTATTTATGTTGGCCTACACCAAGGCTCAGCTCTAAGTCCTTTTTTGTTCACTTTAGTGTTAGATAAACTGACCAAGCATATTCAAGGAGAGGTATCGTAGTGTATGTTATTTTCGGAAGATATTGTCCTGATAGATGAGACCAAGGAGGGGTTCAATGCCAAGTTAGAATGTTGGAGAGAAGCGTTAGAGTCGAAAGGTTTTAAAATGAACAGGTCCAAGATGGAGTATTTATAATGTCATTTCTCAGGTAGCCGGATGGTACAACAGGCGGAGGTAGTGATTGACACTGATATCATACCACAGACATCGAATTTCAAATACCTCGGATCTATCATTCAGAGAGATGGGAATATCGATGGCGATATATTACTTCGTATTATATTTGGGTTGATCAAATAGAGGAGTGCATTAGGTTTTTTCTATGATAAAAAGGTCCCAGTAAAACTCAAAGGGAGATTTTATAAAATGGCAATTCGGCCCACCTTACTATATGTGGCAAAATGTTGGCTGCCTAAACGTAGACACACGAGACAGTTGGTGGTAACAAAAATGTGTATGCTTAGATGGATGTGTGGCATTACCATAAGAGATAGGGTTTGAAATCGGGTAGTTAGAGAGAGACTACAGGTGGCAAATATTACTGACAAGTTGAGAGAGATAAGGTTTAGGTGGTTTAGCCATGTGCGCAGGATGCCCTCTGATGCTCCAGTACGGCGCGGTGAGTCGATAGACCTAAGTGGCTATAAGAGAAGGAGAAGAAGGCTTTACAAGACATGAAGGGAAGTGATTAAAAACGATATGTTAGAATTGGCCCTCACTGAGGCAGTTGTTAGAAGTAGGAAAGTCTGGCGTGATAGGATAAGAAGGGTAAACGACATACGTATCTCATAGGGAGTTCAACCACATGCCGGGGAAAGATTCCCAGGATGATCGCCTAAATCATAGGATAGTCATTGTCGTGCTGGTTTTGTACTTTTTTCCTTATTTCTTTTATATCTTGCATCAGTACTTTATATGTCACATCTGCATGTGAATCTACCTAAAACAACTTCTCTACTATGTAGAGGTAAGGTTGCATACTATATGATCTCCCCAGACCCTGTTCCACTGCGGGATTTCAAACTGGGTGCGATGATGAAGAAGAAGAAATAAATATCATCATCATCATTATCATGAAATGCATTAGAAGGGTAGACTAAGGTGTTTAGGTTGAATCTAACGTAAAATCAATTATGTGAGTTGTGTGAATATATTTGAGTATATGTAGGCATACACATAAAAGATAATTTAGAAAATATTAATCAAAATAGGATGG
Source organism: Erythroxylum williamsii (assembly GCA_027564335.1). Lineage (NCBI taxonomy): Eukaryota > Viridiplantae > Streptophyta > Magnoliopsida > Malpighiales > Erythroxylaceae > Erythroxylum > Erythroxylum williamsii. The sequence goes on along the minus strand of JANITW010000206.1, from coordinate 540,885 downwards.
CTAAAATATGATTCCTTACTCTTTTTTTAATGATGTGGAAAATGGGTTCAAAAATTTATTATTTAACTCTTGTAAATTTAGGGAATTTATATGCTTACTTATATTATTTCATCACTATTCTATTTTTATTTTATATTGAATAAACTAGTTTAATTTTTGAGGTAAAAAGACTTTACACATTATAATCATAATTAATTTATAAATAAATAAAATTAAAAAAAGAAACGTGTTGTAAAATCAAATCGTATAAGATAAGTCTGTTAACATTCCATTACAAGACTTCACATTCAAAGAATCAAGATCTGCGAGCTGAGTCAAACTCCCAAGAGCAGTCAATTTCATTACTTATTTTTATTTTTTTTTACAAGGGAAAATTCTACACATTATTACACAAAATTTCGCAGAGATTTGCGGTATATAGCGCCTTGTGATCCTTTTGAAGCAGCTCAAGGACTGGCAAAGGAGGCTTCGAAAGGAAATGTATGCCTGGGTTTGACTGCTATGGCTGTCAGCATATCAGCGCACTAGTTGCCCTCCTGGTGGACGTGTTGGATAAGCTCCTCCCACTCGCGTTGTAGTAAACCTCGGGTACCTGTCAGTAAAAATTGATCAGTATTAGACTCAGTAGTGGGTGAAGAGAGCAAATTAATGACTTTAAGTGCGTCCACTTCCAGAATGACCCTGCGATACCCAAGGGACCAGGCCGGTGTGAGGCCTAAGTGGATACCCAGAGTTCAGCTATGAAAGCCGAGCTGCATCCCATGTGCTGGATGAAGCCTCCACCCCATTGGCCTTGATTGTTCCGAATAAGGCCACCCACGGTAGCGAGTCGTAATCCTGGATTAAACGCTCCATCTGTGTTGAGCTTAATCCAGTCTACCGGCGGTTTCAACCAGCCCACCTGACTGCCCTCCCCGAGGCCCTAGTGCAGAAACACACTTCGTTCAACTTCTCTGGCTTGAACTACCCACTCCACGTAGGGCATAACTGCGTTCGTTCCTTCTGCCGGCCAGACGAAAGCCACCTCGAAAAGATTTTTGTTCCGTCACTGCCAAAACATTCAACAAGCGACTCCAAAAATAGTGGACCAGTCTCCTTATAGTACCGGGGAATGCTTCCTAAGATTGGTAAGCACCCATTCCTCCTCCTCCTAATGGAAAAAAATCGGATCGACTATTGCCTCAGGAAAATGTCTCCAAAAAGTTTACACTCGCTAATAGCCTTGTAAAACGTGGATGTGGCAGATGTGGCAGCTACTGTCCGTAGCAATATGTCTCTCCACTCGCTGATGGTTCATCATGAGTTTTTGCTTGGTCATGAACCAAAGGAAAGCTCGGATTCTCTGGGGTCCCTCCCATTTCCAGATTAAGTGTCACGATCGTTAAGCTATATCCGTAACGTGACCCGCGATAAGCTCATAGGTCGACGTCACCGTGAACCTCCCATTTTCTGTGTGGCCCCACCATACTGCATCGTCCCCCGAATTGGGTGTCCGGGGGTTGATCTCAGCTAGAGTCATGCATACTAAGGCTGGGAGGTATTTTTGGATCAGGGCCCATTTCCAGGTTCCATCTGCCTATTTAAGATCTGCTACTTTAGCGTAAAGCTTAGTTTCCGAAATCGGGGAGGTCGCTTCAGAGCAGAGCGGACCACGATCAAGCACTCAATTGTCTAACCAGAAACAAATGCGGCCACCATTGACCAGTTTCCATGTTATGCTTTGGAGGACGTACTGCCAAGTGGCCTCCAGTCCTCTCTAGAAGCTTGAAGCCCCTGGCCTTGCAAACGTCGAAGGGATGTGGTACGGGTCAAAACAGTATTTAGCCTTTACAATCCATACCCACAATGCCATCGGTCAGTTAATCAGAGCCCAGCTCATTTTGGTGAGAAGCGCATCATTCATGGCCCTAATGCATTTTATGCCCAAACCCCTGTGTTTTTTAGGTTGACAAACTGCCTCCCAGCTAACAAGGGACATTTTTCGTTGATCCCCCTTGGAGCCCTAGATAAACGTTCTCATAATCCTTTCCAAGTCGTCACAAAGTTGTCTCAGCAGATTTATCGTTTGCATAGTGAAGATAGGGAGGGCCGAAATAACTGATTGCGTTAAGGTGACTCGGCCCACTAGAGACAAGTGTCGCACCTGCCATCCTGAAAGTTTCTTTTGAGCATTATGGAGTATGTGTTGGTACGTGTTACGCTTGGTATGCTCCTGGAGTAACGATACTCTAAGACATTTCCCGAGATCGTTCGTGCTCTTGAAATGGAGCGCTTGACTGATTCGGCGCGCAGTATCATGGCGAACATTCTTAGAAAAGAAGATTTTCATTTTGTTGTTGTTAATTTTCTGCCTCGAAGCTTTACAGAACGCCTGCAAAGTCTTAGCAAAAAATTGCGGCTTGGCCTGTTGCTTTCGCGAAGAGAACGAGGTCATCTACAAAGAATAGATGGGAAACCGGTGGCCCTGTAATGCTCAATTTCATCGGTTTCCACCGACCGTGCCCCACTTCTCTTACGATAAGATGACCTAAGCGTTCCATACATAGGACGAATAGGTAAGGCGATAGAGGGTTGCCTTGTCTAATTCCGCACGAAGGGTTAAAGGTATCGAAAGCCGAGCCTTGCTATAGCACCTACATAGTCACCGTCGTTACGCATTGCTTAATGACCCAAAGTAGCTGCTCCGAGATGCCAATATCCTCTAAAGTGTGAAGGATGAAGTCCCAGCGGAGGTGGTCATACGCTTTTTCTAAGTCCACTTTCAGCATTAGAAATACAGTTTTGTCTTTCTTCCTACACATCGAGTGAATAGCTTCCTGGGCTATAATGATGTTATCAGTGATTTGCCGCCTCGAAATAAAACTACATTGAGTTTCCTGCATAAGGAAGTCAAGGTGGGGTTTGAGATGATTGACTAAGACTTTGGAAAGAATCTTGTACAAAACGTTACAAAGGTTGATCGGCCGGAACTAGGTAATACTAATCGGGGAAGGAATTTTGGGGATAAGCACAAGGAGGGATTGGTTTAAGTCGTTATCCCATTGCTCATGTCTAAAAACAGACTAGATGTAATCCATCACGGTGGGCCCTACCCTCCCCCATTGCTTCTGGTAGAAGAGAGTATTGAACCCGTCCACTCCTGGGGCTTTATTCGGATTCATATTGAAAGCTGCTTTCTCTATCTCCGTGTGATGGATGGGAGAAGCTAGCTCCCTGAGAGTAATTTTGGATAAGGTGTGAAAGTCTCCTTGGGGCTTGAAGCTGGCAAGATGCTCATCTTCTCTCGTATAAAGTTGGGCAAAATAATCGTGGGCTAATTGCCACATTTGGCCCGAGTCGGAAACAATGTTCCCTTGGGGGTCCTTGATTCGGTCTATCTACATTTTCTTTCGTTTAGCAAGGGTGAGGGTGTGATAAAATTTAGTATTCCTATCCCCTTGCGAAATCCAGTCACACCGTGCTTTTTGATGTCAAAAGATTTTTTCTTCGCTCAAAACCTGCACCAGTTCCTCGCAAAACTGCTCTTCCAGGGCAAGCATGGAATCTAAGTTTTCCTCAGACATGGCTCGTTGAATGTCCTAGAGTCTAGCTAACAGCCTTTCCTTACGATGAAAAATATTGCCAAACTCATAGCGATTCCATTGCTCCAGTTTTTGGGATAAATGTGCTAAAGATTGACGCATCGTCGCCCCGTTTGGTGACCAGTGTTTAGCGACGACCACATCAAAATCCGGATGAGTAAGCCAAGCATTTTGAAAGCGAAAGACGGGGGATCCATTATGTCGGGGAGGCAGTTTGTGAAGTTGAATCCACATGGGACGATGGTCCAAGCCTAAGAAAGGTAAATGGTAATTAACAGCTTGAGGGAAAAGTTGCACCCACGTAGACGACCCAAAAACTCTATCCAATCTAGCTTGAACCATACCTCGGTACCACGTATATTTAGAACCGATATAGCCCAGATCATGAACGCTGCTAGCGTGAACCCAATCCTGAAAGGTCGTGTTCCCTGTCCTTGTAGTATTAGCTCCCCCCTCTTGTCGGTGATTTCCAGTTTAGCATTAAAATCCCCTTCGACCAGCCAAGGACTAGTTATAGTCCTCCCTAGCCATCCGAGTGCATTCCAGAGATGTTGTTGAAAGGACCGTTGGGGACTAGCATAAACTGCGGTAAAATCAAAACAAGAGTCCTTGAACTTGATCGTGGTATGAATAAATTGTCGGTGGGCTATATGTATGGAAATATGGGCATTCCCCTTTGAGAGAATCCAAATCCCACCCGCAAAACCGTCCACTTCGACTCTGAAAGAAAAACCATAACCGAGCGAGCCGATCACTTCATGCGCCCTAGGCCCACTAATCTTGATCTCAAGTAACACAAGAATCCCCAGCCTATAAGACTGAATATAATTACGTAGAATAGTCCGGAATCGTTTCCCCCTGGCCCTTGGCAATTCCAAATTAATATAGACATAAAAAAAAAAGATTAGCTGAAGACGGTACCTCCTAGGAGAGCATCCTGCATATCAGTGTTCATTGGCTGTGGTGCCAGGGCATCGGACTTCCCACTCGTGGAGAGACGTCCTGGGGGGTCGGGTTCACCGGCTGCATCCGGAGGTGTTACTGGTGTTGCTTCTGCCTGCGACGCCATGCTGGGATGTCCTATGACCGACTGTGGGGCTCAGTGAGTGTTTCAAAGGCGTTGAGGACAGTCGGTTGTTGCATGGCCTACCTTCCCGCAAGAGTAGCAAAGCTGGGGGAGGTCCTCGTACATAACCTGAAGCAATTCACCATCCATCTCCACCGTAGTCCGCAACAATTCCATAAGGTCTATATCAATGGCTAGATGCGCATACCTTCCCTGGTGAGCCTGTAACGTGACCTTGTCGATTTTTAGTCTTCCCAACTAAGTTTCCCAATGTTGTGAGAATCTCGGGATGATATCGAGCTATAGGTAGATCCGAAAGCCGAATCCAGGTAACTGCCTGCGTGATCGTCCCCTATTTGGCAGAATGAAGGCTCCCATGGTTAAACAGCTAAAGCTTGGCCATATATGACCCACGACCCATCTGTTAAGGCGTGGAAATAATCGGTCTCGTCCAGGAACTTAACCAAGTGGAAGTCGTGTTCGAGATCGATGATTTTGAGCGAGCCAACTGGTTTCCATAAGTTGCATAGGCGAGAGTTGAGCGCTTGATAATCGATCCGTCTACCAAGGAGTTGTATCACTATCGCCTTCTTCCATTGATTATCGAGTTTTGCCTTGAACGTAGGGGAGAGTCGGATGCCTTCTCCTTGTTCGCTGGCAATCTGGACAATATCCCCGTCCTCCAGTTCGATCGTAGGTTCCACTGGCTAGGGCTGCTCGTCCAACGTGTCCAGATCATCACGAGGGCTTGTTACTGCGGCGCGATACGAAAACATAGTGCGGCCTTGACCTTCATCGTCCCTCTTCCGCGTTCTGCCTCATTTTGGTTGGTTTCCCTCAGTATCGAGGGTCGCCATGGGCTCTCCCAAGTGTGCGTGATCAAAGTAATGCAAGTCTGGGTATCAATTCTAATATCGTAAACCTCCTGCTGCATGTAAAGAAGATCAAATGCCAAAACGCCACCTTTTCTCTCCTCACTCATTGCTTATTTTTTTTTAAAGGAGAATTACAAACATATTAAGCTACTAAGCGGGGAAAAGAAACCCCAGATATATCCTCCAAGAAGATAGTGAAGCAACCCACAGGTAGGTTGTGATACCAATAGATGCCGATGTCTAGAGATCGGGCATAGTTAGCTAGTCAATCCACAACTCTATTTGCTTCACGGTAAATATGTCTAGCTTTTACAATCCATTGGCGGTGCAATAATTGATTGATTCCCAAAAGTAACACGTTAAAAGGTATTGAGGATGTTGAGGAAGATGATAATAAATTGATGACTGTCAAGGAATCAATGTTCAGTTCCACCCTCCGATAGCCCATATTCCATACCAGTGATAAACCAGAAAACACCCCCCAGAGCTCTGCACTAACTGAAGTATAGTAACCAATATTTTGCTCAAAGCCCCTTAGCCGTGCCCCTGTACTGTCTCGGAGGATGCCACCTGCAGTGGCCTTCGACATTGACGCGCGAAAAGCACCATCAGTGTTTAGACGAACCCATCCCTGGGGAGGGTTATTCCAACCAACAAGAATCTCCACCCGTTGTCTCAAACACAGGAGGGCACGTTCCACCAGTATTTTAGCATGAAAGATCGAATGGACATACTGAATAACTACGGCATGAGGAGCACTCGGCCAGGAAAAGTGAGTATCAAAAATGGATTTGTTACGCCAAATCCAAAGGAACCAGCATGCTGTGCCAAAGAAGACCGAACAATCAATTCCTTGTATCGTCTGACGTAGGCGCAAGTTATCCAGCAACCATTCATTCTTATCCTTTTGGAAGAACTCATCGGAGACAAGATTACTATTAACACCTCGCCAGAATCGCTGAGCTCGACATCCATTGCGAACTATATGCAAAATCGATTCTACTGCCCCGCAATGTTGGCATGAAGGATCCGTTGATTGATGCCTATGAGTTCTTTGTAGATTGGAGGGAAGTTTGTCACGAGCCAGTAGCCACAAGAAAGCATGAATTTTTTGTGGACCATCCCATTTCCATATCCTGTCCCAGAAACCATTGTGATGATTGCGCGACTGGCGAGTGATCAAATTGTAGGCTGAACGAATGGAAAAAGTTCCTGACGGTGAAGCGCCCCAAAATATATGCTCCTTGTAGAGGAGGATTTGGGCTCGTCGGAGTAGTCTCTGTCATTGACGCATGAGAATTCTCAGAGGAGGCTCGAATCGGGGAATGGATTTTAAACAGCGTGCGAAGTGTAGAGAAAAGAACGGCTCTTGGAAAGAAGATAGACGGTAATCGGAGGGTGGGGAGAGAGGGAGTGAAGGGTGAATGTTGTAAGAATTATCTAATTCAGAAGAATTCACGAATCGGATGTAGAGTATAGATTTGATTTGAGAACAATATGGAAGAGATACCCAGAATCACGTGAGAGAGAGAGGAATCAAATTTCATTTGATTATCACTTGCCCATAAATCCGTTACAATGCAACTTAAATACAGCTGGTATAGGATATCGTAGTTCAGGCCGTATGTTAACAAAGGTAGACATTATTTAAAATGCAGCATTTCATAATTAACTCTAACAGCTAGTCTCCTTTGTCATTGTCTTCTTCTTCTTTTGCATCTATAACAATTCCCTTCCCTTTAACTTCTTTGTCCAACAAATTCACTTCTGGGAAGCGTTTTTGGAGATCAAAGAGATATTCCCACATTGCGTTAGTATTGTCCCTGTCTGACCATTGAATGAGCCACTGAGTTACAGCTCAGTTATTTCTCTTAGTCATGCACCTTCCTAATACCACTATTGGTGTTCGTTCGATGGGGCCAATAAATTTAGGTAACATCGAAGACGTGCTATCATGTTCATAGTGGCCTTCTTCAACTACGATATGTGAAACACTGGATGAATCAGTGATTTCGTAGGCAACTTTAGTTTGTACACCACTTTACCAATGCGTTGTGTTACCCTGTATGGACTGTAGTAAAGCGGTGATAACTTCTGATTGTTTCTTCTTTGTAGAGAGTGTTGTCTATATAGCTATAGTTTCAATAGCACCATTTCGCCCGCCTGAAACTCCCTTTCTAATCATCTTGAGTCTGCATATTGTTTCATCCTGTTTTGAGCCATCTGTAAATGAAACTATCACCTTAGTCATGCCTTCCCTATTTAACAGGACCCGATCTACTTCTACCACATTTGAATCTCCTGCTACATATGGTGTATAAACCGGTGGTGGGGATTCATAGAGAACTTCAAATAGTGTTGAATTGATGGAAGGTCGGTACGTTGTATTATACCACCATTCGGCCAATGCCAGCCAATCACTCCATCGCTGAGGCTCTTCACCACAGAAACATCAAAGATAGGCCTCCAAGATTTTGTTCATTGCTTCTGTAAGTCCATCCGTCTACAAGTGATAGGCAGTGGAATACTTCAAACACCTTGCAGTCGAAGTAACTCTTGCCAGAATTTGCTTAAAAATGTAAGGTCTCAATCACTGATGGTAGATTCTGGAATTACGTGTAGTTAAAAACATTGTTGAGAAATAATTCTATGATACCTCCTATAGTGTATGGGAGTTTAAATGGGATGAAGTGAGCGTATTTTGTGAATCTATCCAACACTACCAAAATGATTGTCTTCTCTTTCGACCGAGGAAGACCCTCAATGACATCAACATTAATTTCTCTCCAACTACCCTTTGGTATTTTGATAGGTTACAATAATCCTGGATAATTTGAATTATTATGTTTGCTTCTCTAACAAATCATGCATGTTTGCACGTAGTTTCTCACATCCCTAGCCATCCCTTTCCAAAAAAACACATTTTGTAATTTTTTCATTGTAGTCAGTGCACCTGTATGTCCTCCTATAGTATCGTCATGGCTAATGGCCAAAATCTGTTGTCGCAGTATCAGGTTAGCTCCTACTACCAACCGTCCTTTCCATTTCAATAGATCCTCCTTCCATTCATATACCCCTGTTTTCATTAGTCCCACTTCCAATTGTTTTGTAATTTCTCTAATTGCTTGATCCTCTTCCCAGCTCTTTTTGATTGCATATAGTAATTCTCCCTGAACTTGTGTTATTGTAAACATTAACATTTCTGTACTGGTTATTCAGGATAAGGCATCTGAGGTGACATTCTCCTTCCCACTCAGGTACTGCACTTCAAAATCGTAGCCCAAAAGTTTTGGAGCCACGACTGTTGAAATGGAGTTGATAATCGTTGCTCCAACAAATACTTGAGGCTACGGTGGTCGATCTTAACAATGAATTGTTTATAACTCAAATAATGGTGCCAATATCAGATAGCTTTGATGATCGCTGAGAATTCCTTCTCATAAGTTGATAGTCCATGGTGTCGTTTAGCCAACAATTTACTGAGAAAAGTAGTTGAGTGCCCTTCCTGTTGCAATGCTGCACCAATCCCTTGTCCACTTGCATCTGCTTCCACCACGAAAGATTTAGAGAAATCTGGTAATGTTAACACTGGAGCTGATGCGATTGCTCTTTTTAATGTCTTGAAGGCAGTTCTCTCTTCTTGTCGCCAGTTCCAGTTAGCTACTCTTTCCTTTTTTAACAATTCTGTTAGTGGCGTAGCTATTAATCCGTATCCCTTGATGAAACATCGGTAATATCCCGTAATTCCCAAGAACCTGCTTAGTTTTGTAATTCCTTTCGGTTCCGGCCACTCCTCTATCATCTTCACCTTCCGACTGTCCATTGCAACTGCTCCCTCTGAGACACAAATACTCAATTTGACGCTGCCCGAAAATGCATTTGTTTCCTTTCAAAAATAGCTAATTATATTTCAATGTTTGCATGGCTACCGAAATATGTTCAACATGTGATTGTAATGATGGATTGTAAATTAATATATCGTCAGAAAAATGAATTGACGCAGACATGGTTTGAAAACTTCATTCATCAATTTTTAAAATGTTGAGGGAGCATTCGTTAAGCCGAATGGCATGATCATGAATTCATAATGGCCGTCATGTGTTCGGAACGTTGTTTTGAGATATCTTTCAGCTGCATCTGGGTTTAGTGATGCCCGAAACACAGGTCCAGCTTAGTGAACCAGCTCACTCCATGTAACTCGTCCAACAATTCTTCAATTAACAATATCGGGAATTTATCCTTTACCGTGTTTTTGTTGAGCTGTTGATAGTCCACGCACATTCCCCATGTATCGTCCTTCTTCTTCACCAACACAATTGGTGATGCGTAGTCCGTAGCTATATCGAATGAACCCCTGTTTCATGAGGTCTCTCACCACTTATTTTATCACGTCTTTTTGTACCTTTGAGTACCAGTAAGGACGTATGTTAATTGTTTCTACTCCTTCCTTCAGAATAATCTGATGATTGTGTTTACAGTTTGGTGGCATTTGCATGAGTTCCTGAAATATCTCTACGTATTCCGACAAGATGACATTGATTTCATCAAATACACTATTGTTTATCTTTTAAGCTTATCTATTGTAGTTGGAATTCGAGGGGTGTTATTAATTTCAACATGAGCAACTGTCCTTCTGTTAGTTCGCGCAAAAGTTTTTGAAATTCCTTACTTGAAAGGATCGGAGATTTCCCTTCTGGGTTTTCGTAAATAGTTATAACTCTGCCTTCCCATTGAAATGTCATTGTTCTCTCTCTAAAATTACATAATACATTGTTTAACCTGATCAACCACTGCACTCCTAAAACTGCATCTTAGGCCCCCTAATGACAAAACCAGTGCGTCCATGGTAAACTGAGCTCCTTGCATGGTCCATGCAAAATTCCAGCAATATTGATGGCATTTTAATGTAAGCCACCACCTACGGTTATAGAGATTGGTTCTATCTCTTGTATATCACACCCTCCTTTTTTTACGACTGAAAAATCCACAAAATTATATGTACTGCCATTATCGATCAAAATTGTAATAGCCTTTTTCTACATTTGTGACCATTGTGTATTTCTCATCACACAAGAAACATAATCGTTTTGCCCTTTTCTAATTGAAATTTTTGCTGCTAATTGGTCTTTATGGTTTAAACGGTCTCGCCTGAGAAGATGATCGAGGCATGGTCGTTGATATCAGTAATAGTCCATCTGAACTTGAGTTCCTTGCTATGTTGGTGGTTGATGGCCCTTTCGGGTGAATGCTGGAATGTCCACTAATATTCATGTTCCTCATGGTGTGGTTCCGATTAAAGAGAGTATGACCTGCAGATATCAGTATAGCTTCTTGCTTCCAAGCCAGCGTATATGCCTAGTGCTAAGAGTTGGGTTCATGCAGTTTTACCGTCACGCCTATTTTTGACCGAAGTCCCTTAATGAAAAACCCAACTGAATACTCTTCTGGTAACGACAATCGATTAGACTAATGATCAAACAATGCACAGTACTTTAAGATTGTTCCCTCTCGCTTTAAATCCTTAAATCTCCTATTCTGTCATCGAAGATTTATGCATCAAATCATTGTTTGAGTGTTTTGGTGAATTCATTCCAGACGATTATTTCCAAGTTGTTACGATTTCTAACGCACAATCTATACCATTCTTGCGTCCGCCCGTCCATATATAAGATACCAACATTCACCTTCGTTTCTTGCGCCCGCCCATCCATATATAAGATAGCAACATTCACCTTCGTTCCTTCTAGTGTTTGATCTAGAGAAAAGTACTGTTCACAACGGTAGAGCCATAGTTTGACATTCTCACTGTTATTCATTTCTGAAAATATTCTCTCCATCAACCCCTTCAGATTATCCTTCATCTTGCGTAGTTCTGCATTTATTGTACCTTTAGCTCTGGCTGTCTCCCAGATTCGAGTGCTCTGATACTAATTTGATATAAGAGTTAACTAATTCAGAAGAATTCACGAATCGGATGTAGAGTATAGATTTGATTTGAGAAGAATACGGAAGAGTGAAAATGATGTAAAAATTTGTATTGAAAAAGTTGTCAATTGCGTATACACTGTTTTCTATTTATACAGATTATGTACACCGACAGCTTATTCGTATCAAATGAAATTTGTTACAACTGAATTTGTTATTGCCGTGCGTGACTTTCTAGAATCTTTAGTTTATGCTCTTCTGTGTATGGGTGTATGATAGCTTGCGTTGGACCTCCTTGTGCTGGACTTTTATTTTGATTTGGCAGGCTTGATTTATTAAGTGAAGAGGGTCCATTTCTTCCATCAGCCACATCATTCTTCGAGACTCTTCTCTTAACAAACTATACCTTAATCCTGCGGAAACTTGTTCATGCGCGAGGACCCATTACCCTATTTGTAGATGTTCAAGACTAAACGACCCTTACAAGTTACAACCGATAAACAGGGATACCCATACGATACCCTACCGCGACAAAGAAATGAAAACTACAAGACTCAACACCCACAGAAGATATGCAATAAGAGTAAATAACACTACATGCATAACGCAATATCGCACTGACATAAATCGAGGCACAAAACAACTAGAAAGATGACTAGACCTTGCCATCCCTTATCTCCAGAAACTAACGAAGCCACTGATGAAGAAGGGCAAGGACTATGGCATTTAGCAACAGTCATCAACTCGCCCAGAAGAAATAAAAGAAAGCGAGTGACAAAAGCTTATCTTTACATACCTGATGATGCGGAGTCCCGGGGAAAAGCAAAGGCGGTGCAACCTATCCTAAACCAACCACAAAGTTGAAAATGTAAAAGGTGAAGACAATACTACCTGAGGGCAACAGGTCGTGCACTTGTCGGCACAGACCAGTTGTCAAACCTGAATACCCTAACCACTGCCTGTGTCGACTGAATTGCACAGAATGGCTCTCCAAATGGCCCGCGTGGTTCCAAATAGATAAAAATTGATAATAATAATACCAACAACAATAAAATAGAAACGATAATAATAAAAATACCCGAAATATATAGATATATAAATAGATAAACTAATAATAATAATACTAAGAAGACAAATACTACTAATAATAACAATGTGACAACCTAAAGGATCCTCAGTCCTTTAGAAACACACACAATCTCGTAACAGTAGAAGAGCTCTCCCAGAAGATACTGAAGTGGTTGGTGAGAAACTCGCTAGGCTTGGTAAGGAGTGATTCTACTGGTGGAAAGATATACCAAGAGACACGTCCACAAAAAACACTAAATAGAAATACTAATAATAGAAGTAATAACATATAAATATAGAAAATAATAATAATAATGATAACAGTATTAATAAGACTCCCAATAATAAATACTAAAATACTAATACAGATACAAAAGATGGTAAAATAAAACTAAAAAAAGTAATAAAATAAAAAGAAGGAAAGTAATAACCAGTGAGTCAATCAAAGGTATCCTCATCATTGTCAACACACACACATTCTCGGCACAGTGGAAGAGCTCACAAGGAAAAAAAACAAAGGTGGCTAGCGATAAAGTCTCCAGGCCTGGGAAGGAAAAATTTTACAAATAGAAAGGAAGTTGCAAGCCACACTTTATAATCCACACAAATAAAAAAACTTAGACTAACCAAGGATTAGGGGTGAGCATAATTCAGGTCGGCCTGATTACCCAGCCCAGCCAGAATTAGCAAAATGGAAAATATTCGGTAAATCGGGCTGGATCAAAGATTACCTGAAATATTTCGGGTAAGGTACGGGTAACTCCGAAAAAATTCGGGTTACCCGAATTAATTTGAAATAGGATTAAAATTACGACTTCTTCTCTTCCTATCCTACCTAACTTCCTGATTCTTCTTCTCGAATCTCGACGCCTTCTCTTCTCTCCAGACCGGAACCACCTTCTACCTTCTCGCCTCGCCTGTCGCCTCTGCCTTCTGCGTTCGTCTTCTCGGTTGTCGTTCATCTTCTCGGTTCTTCTTCTCGGTTCGTCTTCTGCCTTCTCCTCCTCAGTCCGTGGTGCATCTCGTCTCCCGTGGGTCAGCCTCCTCCTCCGTCCTGGTGCGTGCTTCCGCATGCGTCCCTGGCTCCCTGCTCCCTGCTCCTCCGTCCGTGGTGCGTCTCGTCTCTCATGGGTCAGCCTCCTCCTTCGTCCTGGTGCGTGCTTCCGCGTGTGTCCCTGCTCCCTGCTCCTCTGTCCGTGGTGCGTCCCTGCTCCCTGGTCAGTGGTCACTCACCGTAACTGTTTTTATGCATTTAATTTTCAGTTTCTTTG
>JANITW010000206.1:276432-289428 GCA_027564335.1 Erythroxylum williamsii | reverse complement strand
TTTTCACATTTGTTAATTCTAAAAAATTAATCATCACTTTATTTTGTTTATAATGCTAATTTTGTTGTCTTACAATTTTTTGGTGGAATCAATTAGGAAGTAGTGTTTTAGAATTGCAAAGGTTTACAATTTCAATATTGAGTCAATATGTGAGTACAACATGATGTGAAAGGAATATAGTATATTTAAATTCATTTATTCCAAAAAGAGGAATAGATTAGAACACAAAAGATTGAACAACTTGGTCTTTGTTCGATAAAATTTAAAGCTTCTAAAAAGTTGTATTATTATCACAATTAAGTTGGATATAATTTCTTGTAATTTCTTAATAATTTAATTTTATTTGTTTACTAAGACTCTTAATAAAACAAGCGGTTTTGTATATTCAATTTACCTTTACCATATCGATTTTTTGGCAAATTAGGTTTCTAAAGAACCTTATTTGATAGATGAGAATACTGGGAGGAAAATTTTGGATGAGAAAGTATTGATATGTCATTTGGTGCAATGAATTTGAATGATGTTAATTATGAGACTTTTTTGAATGATGATGATTTTATACTAAATGAGTATTGAGGTTAACACGAATTGAGTAGTTGAATATAAAGTCCAAAGTTTTTATTTCTTTTCTTCTTTTAATTTCACTTATATTTAAAAATATGTTAAATTCTATATATGTAATATAAATATAACTATGAATATTTTTGTTTCAAGTTTCACTTCTAATTGATTGTTTCTTCGGCATGAACTCTGATTATAAATTGTAATAGCTAAAGAATCATAAATATTTATTATTCTTTTTATTCGATGTTTTATGTAATTATTATTTATTATATGATGAAATTGTAATGTTTTAAATATTTTGCTTTTTTCTTAATTTTTTATTTGTAAGATAATTAAATAATCTTTTTTCATATTAATTGTGATTATTATTTATATGTGACATATGTGAAAAGTAATATTAACAAAAACAAATAGATTGTTATTATATTCAATTTCTATTATTATAATTTTTGGGTAGAAGGTTGATGTAAAATTATAAATTATACAATACAATATTGAGAAACTATTTTTGTCATTTTAAAAAACTCCAAGATTATTTTATAATTTAAAAATTTTATCCAAAATGGTACCCAATAGTAACTGATATCAATACAATACTTGATATTAACCAGTATCGATATAGTATTATACCAGAACCAAATCTAATACCAATATTATTTCATTATTCATAACTTTGGTTCTCGAGGGACCTGCTTATTGTCGCAGGTATCATGGGTAAGGGAACTTTATGCTCTCTTTTTTCCTATAACCAAAAAGTAAGTTTAAAATGATATTTTCATTTTTTTTCTAACCTACCCTGACCCTTCAAAATTTCCCAAGATCCAAAACTTGTATTTATTATTCAACAAGGACAAACCTTGTCCTCACCGCTATAGAATTAAACACTTTGATATCTAATTTAGATATATTTTACTCTCACTGATTAATCCTACTAGGATGGATGTTCTTATCTCCTTATTACTCTAAATTAAATAAACCGAAGCATGCATGTGACGGCAGCCTTGATTTTCTAAACAGCCAATAATGGATCTTTATCTTATTTATTGGTGTATACTTGTACATAATACGCAAGTAGGACACGAGTCATCGTGGAATTAATGTTATGAATACTATACGAATCCTGTTACTAGATTTAGTTCTACTATGTTATACATTTTTTTATTGATTATTAATATATATTTAATTATACTTTTATTTTTATTTTAGCAATAAATTTTCCTTTAATGCCTAAAAAGAGGCCTACCAAAGCTGTTTCAGGACTCCATACACATAACAACCGCAAAACAAGTTTGGGATGAATTGGCTCAACAATATGAAAATAGTGAAGGAACAATAATTTTTGAGCTACAGCAAAATATCACAACCTGTACCCAAGAAAATCTTTCTGTTTCTGAGTATTATACTAAGCTCAAGAAGTTATGGGATGAATATTCTGTTCATGAAACAATTTTTTCTCAGATTGTATCAGCAGCAACATCACATGAAGCATGGTCAATTTTACAGAAGGAGCTCAAAGACGATGGCAGAGTTATGGTGGTAAAACTTCAAACTTTACGACATGAATTTGAAACTTTAAATATGAAAAATGATGAGTTAATCAATGATTTTTTGTCAAGAACCATGACAATAGTCAGTCAAATGCGGTCTTCTGGTGAACAAATTTCAGATGCAACAATTGTTGCAAAAATTCTCAAGAGTTTGACATCAAAATTTGACCATGTGTTAGCTGCTATAGAAGAAGCAAAGAATTTGGATATTCTTTTAGTTGATGAACTAATGGGGTCTCTTCAATCTCATGAGTCTAGAATTAACAGAATGCATGAAAAGGAAGAAAAGGTGTTTCAAGTACAAGAGACTAATGTCAATTCTGTAAATAGAGGAAGGGGAAGAAGAGGAGGCTTCCGAGGCCGTGGTCACAATAATGGTAGAGGCAAAGGACAAAGGCAGTCCACCGAGCAAGAAAACACAAAAAACACTAGCGAGCAAGGCAACACAAAAAATATTCGATGTTATAATTGTAACAGATTCGGACATGTTCAGGCTAATTGTTGGTACCGAAATCAGACCATGAATATGGTGACTGAAAAATGTAATCATTGCTACAGGTGTAGGCATGCACCCGATAATTTTTGGTACAAATATACCTTATGTTCATTCTAGGTCCAAAATAATCAAATATCTAAAAATTTAATAACGTGCACCATAATATGAGAAAAGATCATAAATAAGAGTTTAAAAAAAACAACTTTCTCTATACAATGGAAATTACATAATGGAACTCAATCCCATTCTAACAATATGATCCTTAAACTTCATTGGTGGCATGCCTTTTATAAAAGTGTCAACTGACTTCAACTTAACGCTAACGTGTTCAATGACTACTTTCTTTTCCTTAATACATTTCATTATGAATAAAAACTTAACATTAATGTGTTTTCTTTAACTACTACTCTTGTTATTTTTAGCAAAAAAAATAGCACCTGAATTGTCACAATACTTCCTCAATGGCCTAGTAATAGAATCCACAAGTTTAAGCCCAAATATGAAACTCTTTAGCTATACATCATGTGGTGTAGCCTCAAAACAAGAAACAAACTCAGTCTTTATGGTGGAAGCTTTAGTCAAGGACTGCTTAGCACTAGGCATGGCAAACCAATCCGAGCTCGACCCAACTAGAAGTAAAGGGGTCAAGCCCAGTTTGAATCTAGGCTAGACAAATATTTGAAAAATGACATTATTTTCCTTTTTTAATCTTAAAATTTTTAAAAGTGGGTTTGACAGGCCTACTGAGTCTAGCTTCAGGCTACCAAGGCCTGGTCGAGCTTGGGCTCGAGTTAGAATGCCTTAGGCTAGATTAGGCCTTAAGATTTTAGCCCATTGCACCCTTACTTGGCACTCCTCCAAGCTATGACTCCATGGTCAAACATGAAGATATAACATAATGTTGATTTTCGTTAGTCAATACACTCAACATAATCTACATCTAGGTATCCTTTTTCCTCCAAATGCCAATTCGTTTGTATGTAAGTATGTAATCTTTGGTCCTTTGCAAGTACCCCATCACTTTATTTGTAACTGTCTAGTGGTCTAATCTTGGGTCACTATGATATTTGCTTAACATTCTAACAACAAATGCAATGTTAGGTCTTATGCAGACCTGAGTATACATCAGGCTTCCATTTACATAAGCATATGAAATATTTTTCATTTTTTCCCTTTCATTTTTGGGCATTGGTCAAAATTGAACCTATCCCCTTCATAATTAAGCTACACTTAGTGGACAAGTTTTCATCTGAAAGCTATTTAAAACTTTACTGGTATAGTTTTTCTAAACAAACCTAAAATACCGCATAATCTATCTTGATGGATCTTAATATTAGTGAAAAAGAAACATCGCCCATATTTTTTATTTCAAAATTCTTAGAGAGCAATTATTTCATGTCATATAGTGTACCCTTATCATCTGTTGCAAGTAATATGTCATCCACATATAACATAAGTAAACAAATTTTGCTTCCACTAACCTTCTAATATATACATTGATCCATAATATCTTCTTCAAAACCAAATGATGAGACAATATCAAGAAATTTCTAATAACATTAGTAGGATGCTTATTTCAATCCATATATGGATCTCTTAAACTTGCAAACCAAATGCTTACCATTATTAGAGGGGAATCCTTTTAGTTATTTCATATAAACCTCTTCCTTTAGGCCATTATTTAAGAAGGACATTTTTCTTATCCATTTGATCCAGTTCTACATAAAATGAGCATCTAATGCCAAAATTATACACAAAGGGCCCTTTTTAGACACAAGAGAAAATATATTTGTTTAATTGATTCCTTCCATTTGAGTGAATCATTTAGCAATGAGTCTTGCCTTATATCTCTCAATGTCGCCTAATGAGTCTTTCTTTGTTTTAAATACCCATTTGCACCTTATAGGTTTTTCCCTCTTTAGGCAACTTAACAAGATACCATATATTGTTATTCTTTATGGAATTCATTTCTTCCTTTATGACGTTGTGCCAAAAATTTGATTCTTTGCATCTCATGGCTTGTGAAAAGGGTTTAGGATCATTATTGGCTCCAATATTATAGTCAAATTCTTATAGATATATAATTTATTCACTAGTATTAACCGATTTCCTTGTTTTAGTAGATCTCCTTAATGTTGCACCAACTTCCTCCTGTGGAGTCTATTGTTCAATTGGTTGATGAATGCTTTCAATCAATTCCTAAATTATTGAATTTATTAAATTATTAGAAACTTGTGAAATTTCTTGATTGTCATTTGTGTCGACCATAGGCTGTTGAATTTAAACAGTTGGTTGTACAATATCCATTTGAACCTGAGGAGCGTTATGAATGATAATCACCTTATTGCTTGAGGTGGAAGGTTAAGTATCCAAATAATAATTGTCAGAAACTATACCCTAAAATTGATCCCTCTTACTGATCAAGTCATTCTCAAGAAACTTTACATTTCTTGATTTCATAATTTTAATATGATGTGATGGAAAATAGAACCCATATCCTTTATACCTTTTGACATATCTAATGAGATACTGCTTATGCTCCTTGGATTCAATTTCTTTTCTTGTGGATTATAAATTCTTATCTTAGATGGGCATCCCTAAACATGTATCTAGACGTTGTCATCTTTGGAAAAACCTTGATTGGCACCCAATTTAGTATATACATTATCATCTTAAGAGCTTCAATCCACAAAGACTTATGAATTTTGGAGCTACTTAGCATGCTTTACACTATGTCCAATAATGTTCGGTTTCTTATTTCTACCACACCATTTTGGTATGAAGATCCAAGCATAGTGTATTGGATAACTATCCCATTTTCTTGAAGATACCTCGTAAATGAACCAGGTTCTTGTCCACTTTTAATATATATACCATAATATTCTTCACTTCTATCAGACCTTATGATCTTAATTTTCTTGTTGAATTGTTTCTCTAATTCAATTCTGAATATTTTGAAAGCATCTAGTGCTTCGTTCTTGTTATAAAGCAAGTGGAGATACATATATCATGAGTAATCATCTATAAATGAGATGAAGTATTTCTAACAATATGAGTCCATATCTAGATTATCTAATATGTATGAATCCTCTTGACACCTTTCTTTGATTTGTTGGTCTACTTTCCCTTTAATCAGTCCACATAAGTTTCAAAATTAGTAAAATCTAAATTACTAGATACTCAGTCATTTACCAATCTTTTAATCCTTTCTATGGAGATATGTACTAATTTTCAGTTCCATAACATAAAGGAATTTTCATTCCTAACACATTATTTTGTTCCAACATGAATATATGTTGCATTGTAACACACAATAAGAAAAATACAAATTACCAATAGAGTATTATTTATAGAAAAATTCCATAGTAAATTAGCGACGGAAATTGCTATCCACAGGGGAAGTTATCGAGAAAAAACGTAATATGTGATGGAAAAAAATCCATTAGTAAAGGAGGAGACCAAACTTTGCTGACGAAAGTTAGCGACAGAATAGTGAAAGTAATCGAAAAAATGTGCACGAATGGTTCCCGATAAAAATGCGTATGACATTTACCTACAAAAAAAAGTTTCGTAGGTAATTTCCCGTCGAAAATAGATTTCCATAGGGAAATTCCCTAAA
Source organism: Erythroxylum williamsii (assembly GCA_027564335.1). Lineage (NCBI taxonomy): Eukaryota > Viridiplantae > Streptophyta > Magnoliopsida > Malpighiales > Erythroxylaceae > Erythroxylum > Erythroxylum williamsii. Next base: position 283,202 of record JANITW010000206.1, on the reverse strand, counting down.
GAAACACCATTAGGTAGGGAATTCCCCTACGGAATCATTTTTTATTGGGAATTTACTTACAAAAATATCATTTCATAGGTAAATTCAAACAACATCGGGTTATTGTTTTAATTGGAAGGAGAACGAAGTCATTTATTCAACCACAAATGATGTCATTTCCTTATCAATTTTAAACCACCCCAACAAACTCTCCTCCCCCTTTATCGAAGGTTTGAAAGTTTTAATATTTTTCTGCTTCCCTTACCATCATGTTCTTCAGCTCTGTCCACCATCGTCGTCATCTTAGTCTCCGGTTAATCATCCATTGTGGTTAGTTATTCCTCCTTTGCATTTGTTTTTTTTTTAATTTTTCTACTTATTTTTATTAGGGAAGTTTTTGTTTAGGTCAGTTTTGGTTGATTTCGTTTGTGTTATCTATGTTTATTTCAACTGTTAATGGTTATGTGTATAGTTGAATGTGTTCCTGTTTGTAAATTCCATGTACCAATGTTTTTCTTAATAGTTAAGGATGAATTTCTTATGCTTATAATGTGTTTGATAAAATGTATGTAATGAATTTATGAATACCGATGAAATGTTTTTCACTATTTATTGTTGGTTTAGTCTTCTTAGAGTTTATACTTTAATTATAGTCTTACCTAGGGGCTGGGGATTGAAAATAAAAATGCAATTCCTAAAATTGATATTAAGTCTTAAAATTAAAATGAAATGCCAAAGTTACATCTTAGTGCTTAAAAATAAAATAAAATAAAATAAAATAAAAATGGAATACCTAGAATGAATATAGCTATTGGAATCTAAAGAAAAGGCTTAAAGTATTTCCATAAAACTTGAAATGAAAAATGAAATGCCTATAGTTAGTTCTTAGGACTTAAAACTAACCTAAAATGAGATGGAATCCTTGGAATGAATATTAGGGCTTTAAAATGGAGAAAATGTTTGAAGTTGTATCATAGGACTTGAAATAAAAATTAAACACTTAAAGGTGGATCTCGGGTTTAAAAATAAAATATTGATAATGAATTTCAAAGCTTAAAAATAAGATAAAATAAAATAAAATAAGTAGAATGAACATTAGAGCTTTGAAATGGAAAAAATGCTAAGAGTGGTGCCATAGGATTTGAAATGAAATTGATATATCAAGAGCTAGGTTATAAGGCTTAGGAAATAAAATGAAATAAGAGATTAAAAATGTATCTATAATTCTTAAATTGGTACTTAAGGCTTCAAATTGATTTTGGATTTAATCTAGAAGCGAGAAACCATGGGAAATTAGTGATTAGTTCCTAGAGCTCAACTTAGCTTTAGGGTTTGTAGGCTTATGGTTTGGAATTGATTTCATAGGTTTTATGGGAAAGCTTTGACCTAGATGATTTGTTGATTCTATTTTTGGCTTACCTCTCTTCGATCAAGTGAATTCACCTTTCATATCATGCACTAACTTAAAACATAAAGAAATAAAAAATAAATTTACTTTTATGACCGTTTTACTTATAGGCCTATACTAAGTAATTAGGAACTAAGTATGAGACCTAATTATTTAAAAAAACATCACTCAGTGTATACTTTTGAGAACTAAAGATCCAAATGAAATTTTATTTACTAATTTTGAAAACATGATTGTAATTATACTAGGAATAATATAAAATAAAACATACAAATTATAAAAAAATCAAATCATAAGATGTATAATAAAGTTAATCTATTAAGCTTAAAGCTTGATATCTGCTTAATTAGAGTTTATATGAAGACAAATCTTTCTTATATTAATTCTAGGTTAAGTGTAAAATTCGATATGTGATTATAGATTTCGGAGCCTTCACTTTATTGGGATCAAAAGAGATATTAATCATACCATAATGATAAGAACAATGATTAATAATAATTAGTTAAGAGTGTTTGAGAAAATTTAGCTTACTCATCCCATTTTGACTCAATTTAGTTTTCAAAATATAAAATATAAAATATGAAGGGGTTCAAATCCTTCAAGTCATCATTAACAATTTATTACTTATTAGGGCTATTAAATCCCTTTATATGTCAACATAGCAAATTCATATCAAGATTTAGGAGATTATAAAGATAACACTTGATTATTCCTCTTAAATTTACAAATCATCTATTGCCTTGAATGACCGTATTGTTGAGATAATTTTTTTTGTTTAATAAGGGATAAATATCATAAAATAGACAAAACCCTGCCAAAATTTTGTAAATTGTAGTTCACTTAATTATAACACTTTATTGTGATGCAGGAAAATTCTATGGACAGAAAACCTATACTACGCTAGCTCTTTTTACACACACACATTAAGAAGCTTGATGGTGTAACCTTCGTTAACACCCAATGTAAACAACTTAATGTAAATAAAATTTATACTTTAATATTAATTTGATAAATAATATTAGTTAACAATTATTACTTATTAACATAAACAATTATAATTATATGACCAAATACAAGAAAGCATTGATCGATAGTCTCATAACTTTGAAATTTTGATGAGAGTCAGACATAGCTTCATGTAGTTAGTGGTAGGGACCTGGAAGGATTTTTGGCTTAGGTTCATTTTCAAACATATACTATTTGTAATTCTCTACATCTAGTACCACTTCTAGTAGGCAAGCCACATCCAATGAGAGAGTTGTTCAGCTTAGCACAATGGAGATACTGGTAACTCAGTTGCTACTGTCAATGGAATACATAGCCCAGTTTCGTAATAAGGTAGATGAGTTGAAGTACAGGGGCAGTACCTCATTGTAGCAATAAGATCATCTTCCTTCACCAACTATATAACTTAGATTTATGACGTTTCGGTACTTAAGTTAATGGATTTGATATTTTGTTATTCTTAATTTTTTATGAATTCTTAATCCACAGTTGTTTTCAATATACTTATTGTTGTACATTATAAGTTTTATATTGTATAAGTAATCAACATAATTTTTAAATTATATTATGAATCAAGATTATATTATTTACAGAAATTAATTTAGAAAAAAATCAATAAATTACTAATGAAAAATTCAGGTAGGAAATGAGAAATGTTAGCCTTATAGATAAATTTTCTAACAGAGTTACAATATTCTGTAGGTGAATTACTGATGGAGAGCTGTTTTCGGTAGGTAAATTACCGATGGAATGTTATATTCCATAGGTAAATTACCAACAAAATTATATATTCTGTAGGGGCATGACCAACGGATCAAAACTTGTCATCGGTAAATTTTCTGACAGATATTGTTGCTCCGTCACTAAAATTACCTACGGAAATTATAATTTAGTAGGTAAAATTTCACAATGGTTATTTAAATTTCATCAAAAAAAATTTACTGACGAAATACTATAATTTTGTTATTATATTTCCCAATAGAAACTGTAATTCCGTTGGGGCATTCTACTTACGACCATTTCTTCTACGACTCTTTTCATCAGTAATTTCAGTCGCCAAATTTGTTTCCTGATAGAAAGTATTTTTCATAAAGAATTTTAATTAAAACTAATTTTTCTTGTAGTGGCAGGTATTATCTTATATATTAAAATGGAAGAGATCATTAGACAATATACTGTTTCCAACAAATTCAATTTTAAAGATTTGTCTGAAAAATAAAAGGAATATATAAAATGTACGAGTCTCAAATCTGAAATCAATTTCCTAGAGAAATTGGGAATATAAAATGTCTTTTCTAATTTTAAAATAAAACTAGTACTTAAAACTAAATTGTAATCCCCAACAACCTCCACATGTGAATATATCTTGCTTTCGGATAAAATATATTGCTCATTTCCCATTGACTTCCTTAGGTTTTGCAAGTCCTACAACTTATTTGTAATATCGATTATACAATTAGAATCAATCCACCATATCTCATGACAAACTTTAGCTATATTAGATTCAAAGCAAACTAGTGAGATTGGATTGCCTTTCTTTTCAAGTCATTCCTTATGTTTGTCACAATCCTTCTTCTTGTATCCTTTTTTTTCCTTACAAAAGAAGCACTTGGATTCCTTATGTCAACTTGGGAAGGCATTTAACCTTTACCCCTTTAGTTGGTTTTATTTTTTTTCCATGAATAACTAGATGTGTACTTTGTAAAATCTCTGCCTATTCCATTAACAACCTCCCTTCATCTTGAAACATATGGTCATTAATTTATTTATTGACCACTTATCCTTATGTGTATTATAAGAGATTTTAAAGGATTCGTATGGTGGTATAAGGGTGTTCAAAATGTAATGCATAAGGAAAGAATCAGACATCTCAACCTCGAGTTTCTTTAACTGAGCTACAATGTACTTATCTTCATGATATGCTTACGCACACATCAGACACTGATGAGCTTCATGGATGAAAATTTCATAATCAAAGTTTTAGCAAGTGCTTTGACTGAAGTATCGAATTGTTCATCAATAGCCTTTAACAAAACACAGACATTATCATGTTGTTCTAAAAAACCACGAATACGAGTAGATTTTTTTTATAAAACAGTAACTTTTTATATAAAAAATAAAAAAAGTTATGTACATCACAAGAGATTATTTGTATTAATCTCTTAACACTCAAAAGACATAAGATAGTGCAAATAACAACCTAGATCAATAGAAACAACACTACCACCAAAACTCCTCCCCTATTTCCTACCATAACACTTAAAAATGTAGCCTTCCCTTTATTTGCATATAATTAGTCACACACAATCCAGTAACTGCAACCTTTCAATACATATATATAAATCCAAGAACCAGACCACAATCAATTTTATTAAAAGAGTGAAAATTCAATTTTGGTCTTTATGAACATCACACTTAGGCGATTAGATTGCTCCCAACATTTGTAAAAAGCAATTTAGCTAAAGTGTTGGCATCAGTTATGTTAAGTGATATTTTTTTCTAGATTGCATAATCAATCTCCACCCATTATAGATGAAAAAGAATTCTCTCTTTCCAAATCTTATAGTTTTATGCCTTAATTTTGGAATTTCATAACTTGTATAAGAGAAACTAACAGTTTGAACAGTTGTATAATTTAAACATACATAGTACTTATTAATAAATTATAGCTAACAAATAATATATATGTTTTAACAACGTAGAACATATATTAAAAGTCATAAAAGTTGCCTGTGGACTAAATTTTTAATTCAAGCAAATTTATATTAAACTTTATGATAAAACTATCAAATCATATTCCATTTCCTGATACCTATAGGAAAAATAATTTCATATTTTATACTAATTATCCATTCAAGTATAATAAACTTTCATATGGGATCAATTTTATTATATTAACTATTACAATTAATGTCTTCATACTAAATATGATCCTAAAACTTAATATATAATTTTTGCTTAATTAGGGTTACTGTGGCTATTCCCTAATTAATTAAAAATTGTATGGATAATTTGACTTTTTATTTTTTTACCTGATTCATCCTCAACCATTTATATTAAATCAAATGTTTTAAATAAAAAATTTGACATAATTGGATCTCTAAACAATTCATAATGTTAGTTTTCACAAATACTTTGAAAAATAAGATTATAAATAATTCCTTAATCCCTCTCTTGAAAGCAAAATCTAAAAAAAAACGTATTAAAAACACCATTCAAATATCAAAGACATTCTTAACAACATAGAAATACCCCTAAATTATCTTAATGTTGCAATATAAATAGGAAATAAATAGCAAGAATTTAGACAATATAAAGGCAGCGAATAAACATACTCTTATCTCAAATGTAAGCTAATTCAACATTAATATATGCTATAATCATAAATAAATGGATACGAAAGAGATTGATGTACCTCCTGCCATTGTTAGTCTTGCTTAAAAGAGTTTGAATGTTCTATGTTTTGGAGTTCTTCTAATCTCTTAATCCCTTAGACTACAAGGAAAATGTAAAATTACGACGGCAAAATACCGACGGTATGCAAACCGTTGGAAATACTGACTGAAAATGCATAGTCGTCGCCGAAAATGGTTATGGAATAAAGATGTTATGACGGAAAACCATTCGGTCGCTGAATATTGTGGAGGAAATGTACCGACGCATAATTCGGTCAGTAAAGGCATCAGCAAAAACATCGAATACGCGCCCTTCACTAAACGTAAACGACGTCGTTTTGGTTTTAATTAAAACTCCTCTGATCCTTCCTCCCTCTCCTTACGCAGACGTACCCTCCTCTCGATTCTTCCTCCTTCCTCTGCTCGATTCTTCCTCCTTCCTCTTCCACCAAGCATGCCACCAGTCGTCGCTCCTCCTCATCGTCTCTGACAAGTAAGTACCTTCTCCTCCCTCCCCTCTTTCTCTGATACATGCATGTGAATATCAAAAAGGTATTTGCGTTTTTATGTGTAAATTAGAGCTCTTTTATGTAAACCTAAATTATTAATATTGTTATTATAGTTCTCTGTAAGGGATTGTGGATTATTACTAAGCTTTTAGTTTTAGGTTTTATTTTTTCACATTAACGAAGGATTTGGAACAATAATGGAGGAGATTGCAATAAGTGTTCTAGTTCTTTATTCCCTTTCTTTTTCTTAATGTTAATATTATTTTTTAACTTTTCTATTTGTTATTTGCAGTAGTTAAAATCCTAGTTAGGAATAGGGATGTGGCTTATGATAGATCTTTTGATTATTAATGCATGATTTAATTATTTGTTAAGTTAGATTTAATATATTTTATTCTTAATTGTTGAGTTTTTGACTAACTATAATATATTAAATCTTAGGAATTGCAAGAAAGATTGAGAGGTGAAATATAA
>JANITW010000206.1:24171-34171 GCA_027564335.1 Erythroxylum williamsii | reverse complement strand
TGTGCAATGCAACATTTGCCTGTACTCAATCCTAACCCGATCCAAATTACCGACATACCTGTCACACCGGTAACGGGATGTTACAAAAATGATTAATCTTAACAGGAAGGATTGGAGTTTGCATTTGGACGACGCACTATGGGCATACAGGATATCATATAAAACTCCTAATGGTATGTCGCCATACAAGTTAGTATTCGAAAAACCTTGTCATTTACTTGTAGAATTGGAACATAAGGCTTACTAGGCTATCAAACAATGCAATTTGGTTTTAATTGAGGTTGGAATTAATCAAAAATTACAATTACAAGAGTTGGAAGAGATACGTAATGAAGCTTATGAGAGTGCTAAAATCTCTAAAGAAAAGGCTAAGGCCTTTCATGACAAAATCTTAATTAGAAGAGAATTTTCCATAGGTCAAAAGTTCCTTCTTTATGACTCTAAACTAAAGCTCTTTCCTAGTAAATTACGATCTCGTTGGATAGGTCCATTTGTTATTACAAATGTTTTCTCCCATGGTGCAGTTGAAATTCAGAGTTTAGACACTTTTAAAGTGTTTAAAGTTAATGGACACTGATTGAAACTGTATTATGAGAATTTATAGGTTGAAACTGCGGAAGAAGTTGAGCTGGCTGACCCAGTTTATTTTGAGTAAGTCAATAAATTTTTTTAGACTAGCTAATATGACGTTAAAGAAGCGCTCTTAGGAGGCACCTTAAGCTTTATTTTTATTTAAGTTATTTCATTATATATTTATTCTATTTTATTTTATTTTATTAAAAAATAAAATCTGAATTATTTTTAACTTGTAAAAAACTAAAAACTCTATTTTGTTGCTCTCTACTATTCAATGAAGTGACAAATTAAGATGGGTGGTTTTTGGTCCACCCCCACTATTCACACTAATGTCTCTTCTGTTGGGCGTTGTTCTATTTTTTTTCTTAAGCTGTCAGTCCTTTTGTCTTTACGCAAGCTCTTTTTGATTGCATCTTGGCCAACACGTCTGCATTTACATTAAAATCCACCATTCTCTCTTCTTAAAATCCATTGCAGACGATGTCTCCTCGCAAAGCTCTGTTTTCTCTGTGTTAATCATTCTTAAATGATTCAATTTATCTAGGTTTTTGTTATCTCTATTCTTTCTTTTTCCTATGTTAAACATTCTTTCGATAGAAACACTGGGTAACCTTGCTTCATCAGATTTGTAGTAACACACCGACCAAGTGTTTGACAAATTGTCCTAGCACACACCAAGCCCTCTCAAGTCTGTCCACTACTCACCAACCCACAGCCCAACTTCATGCCACCCAAATGATCAAGTCGTCTTAATACCCTACGAATTACCAAACAATTGCAACAAAATTATTCTCCAGCCAATCCCATCAATATTGATGACAATCCAGCATTACCTTCTTTTGCAGATTCTCCACCATTATCCACAGATACACAGCCACCTATAGTTCCAGGAGAATCTGACTTCGACATAAATGAGGACCAGCGATAACCAGGACTAATAGAAACACAGGACCCTAAATAAGCAGAAGTAGAAACAGTGGAAAAAGAACAAACTATGGATGCAGATAGTGGCGAGATTCTTCTTACAACACGTAACTGCAACAAAAATGGTAAAAATGTTGTTTTTTAGAGTAGGCTATAATTGACAGTTGATACATTTAACTTCTTTCATCAAAAAAGTGATAAGGATCGATTCGAAATTGCTTGTGATAGGCATATAAATCCTTGTAAGTTTATACATAATGAAACTTTAGAAACATTGAATATTCATTCTAAAATTAAACATTATGTGGATAAAAAATTGGGTTGGATGCATTACATTAATGTTTGATACCCTACATATATGGAATTGACTAGGGAATTTTATGCCACCTTTCATAATTAGATGATCCAAATTTAACTTGTTTGCACCTGGTATGATTGAGTGTAGGCTTATGAATTAGTGGCATTCATTTTTTGTTGTTTCATTTAATGCAACAATGAAATTTGTGACAAAATATGTGGCTAAAAGTGATGTATTTTTAAATGGTTGTTGTGATTATGTGCCTGAATTTGATCCATATACACTATGACCAAAATGGTCTGTTGATTATGAGAAATATAACGCTTGCAGTTCCAAAAGTTCTTTTCTTCATAAACCAGCTTTGAAATACCTGCATCGTTCTCTAGTTTGCAATTTTTATGGTGGTAGTCAAACTGCTAGTATCCTATCAAAAGATGAATTTTTCTTTCTATCGTGCATGGAAAACAATGTCTCAATTAATTTGAGTTTTTGGATGCTCACTCAAATGCATTCCATATTGAAAAAGCCTAATCCAGCTTTAATCTTAGGGTCATATATCACTCAACTTCCTATTAATATTAGAGTTTTAGATGTTGATAACAATAACCTCACAGTTGCCTATGAGATGGAACCAATGGAATGTGAGTGTTTGTATAGGATGGGAGTTGTAGTTGCTAATGAAGCTGATGGATACACATTTGCTCCACTTGGACCGACTGTACAACCTACTTCTTGTCTGCATCAGCGAAGAAGAAGAACTTCAACTACAAAGATCTTCGCAGACATAACTTTATAATAATCAGCTCCTCTCGCAACACATCCTTTTGCAAGTGATCAAACTATTTTAGCACTGCTACAATACATGGAGAGTAGATTGGGTAGATTGGAGCACAACCAGTTCGCTTTCTTCGAACAGTAGAAATTTCAACATCCTTTTCCACCAAAACCTTGATGCATTAACAAAGAAGCTTCTTAAACCTTTATTTTATTTATTTTCTTGTGTTTTTGCTTTTACATGTACATTGAGGACAATGTAGATTAAGTGTGGGGGGAAACATTGAATGTTTGTGTGACTGTGTGTTTTGAATTTACTGTTTCTTTGTTCATTTTGATTTTGATTTTTTTTCTGTCTTTTAAATTGCATGTGATGAAGTGAATCACACGTTATTACAATGCTTATTATACAATGTATAAATGCACAAGAAGGGGGGTTGAATTGTGCATTTTCCCTTTTTGAAAAACCTTCAAAATCGTTTTGCCACAAGAAAAACTTGTTCTTTTCACATGAACTACTGTAAATCAAAGTTAATCATATTCTTCCAAAAATTGTTTGAAAACTAAGTAAAATTGAAACTTTGAATGATAAGAGAGATAAGGATAGAGAGTAGTTGACACAGTAATTTTTATACTGGTTCACCCCAAACCGTGTGCTACGTCCAGTCCTTAGATGTCTTTCTGAGATTTCACTATCTCTCAACAACTTTACAAGTATTCTTTATTTCTGAGCCTCTTCAGGTCTCTTTACAGTCAGTATTCTTTTACTCTTAACCTCTGCAGGCTATCTGTACTACTTTGTTACAGGAAGATGTTTCAAGCTTTGTTACAGTAAAATAGCTCCAACTATTTGCACAATAAACTCTTAAGTAAGCTTTGCAACGTTCACGTGTGTGTGTAACTTTGCAATCTTCGACTTCGACTCATATTTATAGCCTTCGTCTACAACTACTTCTTGAATCTTGGTTTTTGAATCTTGAAAGAAACGGTTATTCAGTTGAGTTCTGTAACTAACTCAAACTGATTCTTCATTCAGACATGATTTGCTTCCATCTGCTTTTCATCGTCTGCTTTTGCTTCCTTCTGCTTTTCATCATCTGCTTTTGGCTTTCGGCTGCTTTCGGCTTCCGTCTACTTTTCAATCTTCCGTCTGCTTTCTATTCTCCGTCTCCTTTTTCTTTTATCATCTATTTTTCATTCTTCCGTCTATTTTTCATTCTTCGTCTGCTTTTCATCTATCATTTGCTTTTCATTCTTCCGTCTATTTTTCATTTTTCGTCTGCTTTTCATCTATCGTCTGCTTTTCATTCTTCCTTTTGTTTTTCATTCTTCGTCTATTTTTCAATCCCCATTATTTGTACTTCATCAAAATCAATAATGTAAAGTCATTTTGACTTAACAAATTTGCTACTAGATGATCTAAACACTAGTAAAGATGGCAGAATGGATGACCACCATTTCCACCATCCCAACAACGACCATAGGAGTGACCACCACGTGGACCATGGGAACTATGCTAGCCACCTCATCTAGATCTTAAATTAGAGGAGAGACATTCAACATTAGGTCGAGCATCTTCACATTGAACAACATGAACAGTAGGTTAAATAGTCAATAATGAAAACTGATTGAGTTGATCCAGGGAACTTTCAAAAAGCAAGGAAGCTTGAGCTTCAACCCAAGTAAGATGAACTTGATCCACTAATTTCATAACTATTGCATTGGACTTAACATCCGTCCATTCAAAGTATGAAGGATAAGATCTTCGGTGTTCACAGGTGCGCCGACAACAGCAAGTTGATCTACAATGTTGTTCATCTTGGTAAGATATTCCTCCATTTTCACACCGTTTTTATGAGTTTGATGAAGCTCCACCTTATATAGATCCTGAGCTATCCGACAATAGGGGAGCTAAGTGTTAACGTCTTGAGTCATAGTGTTTCTTAACCATCCCACAAGCAAGCGATCAATGGTGTACAAATCCTTAAGTTTGGGATTCACTTTGGTAGCTACACCATCAGGGATGAGATGAGGTGGGACGTGAGTAGTGCCATCAATATGAGATTCTAAATTGTAACCCTCAATTAGAGGCAATACTATAGATTTCCAATCCAAATAGTTGCCGCAATCCAGCTTAATCACGGTGGTTTGGCTAGGGGAGCTAAACAGAGTATAGGTTTTTGGAGCTAAGGAAGAGGACCTAGCAGAATTGGAAGTTGTTAACGAAACTGACATAGTGAAATTGCTCTCATACCAAGATAGAAAAGCTAGAGTAACGAATGAATATTCTGAGTCACAATCCTATGCTCAGGCTTTCTTATTATATATAGGACATAATACAATACAATAGGACAAACGAATTATATCAGAATGAGGGAGTTCCTAATAGAACCTATAAGAGTAGTACACATATGAAGAAAGAGAAGAGGATACAAAATATTACAATTGTAAATGATTATATAAATAATACAATTATATTATGCTCTAACAAGTCAATGTAAAGGAAATGTACTTTTGGTATACGACTACATGCCCAGCGGAAGTCTTGATAAGTATCTCTATGATCAACCAAAGACCACATTGACATGGAACCAAAGGTTTAGAGTCATCAAAGGAGTAGCTTCAAGATTGCTTTATCTACATGAAGAGTGGGAACAAGTTGTGATTCACAGAGATGTCAAGTTAGCAATGTTTTGATAGATGGAGAAGAATGGAAGGCTAGGAGATTTCAAGCTAGCAAGTTTATATAACCATGGAACTGATCCACAAACAACTCTTATTGTTGGGACTATTGATTATCTTGCACCAGAACAAGCTCGACGCAGAAAGACCACAATAAGCACTGATGTATATGCATTTGGGGTGTTTCTTCTTGAGGTTGCTTGTGGTAGGAGGTAGTAGTTGTAAACCAGGACACCATTCTAGTCGATTAGGTGTCCTCTCACTGGCTTAGTAGTGCACTTCTAAAGGATCCAAATTTATGCACATTTTATATTGCAAAAGAAGCAGAGTTGGTGTTAAAACTTGGTCTAATGTGCTCCCATTCAGAACCTAAAGGTAGGCCAAGTATGCACCAAGTAGCGCAAATCCTGGAAGGTTATGTTCCTCTGCCTGAAATTTCATCATTTGACATTTCTGCTAGTGACCTAACATTTAGAGAGAAATACTAAAAAAATTGAAAAACTTAACTATAACCGTCGAAAAGAAAGAAGAAAAACTACAGAAATGTAAAAACTATTCCTAATATGGCTGACGTGAATAGTGATGCCAATCCCTCTTTATCTCCTTCGATTTACTCCTTTTTTTTATGATCTTTTGCAGATAGGCTTCCCCCAAATTCAGGTGGTCGATCCACATCAATAAGGATGCAATTTGATTCTCAAAATCATAAAAATCTAAAGTGAATCGGATCAGCACTTAAAAACAGATCTTGTAGATAGTTTTTGTTCTTACACATACCCACGCTTAGTCACTGAATTTCCTGCCAGTCTAGAATTTCAAATTATCCTTGCTTCCCTTGCATCTTTCTGATTCAATTTCATCTCTTAAGTATTGAAAATCATATAAGAACAATTCCATCAATTTTGAATAATAATTTCAACACATTAAAAAGATTTATATACAAAATAAGCACAAAATGACAACTTACCAGCCACCATCTTGATCAAAATCAAAGTTACATTTTTGTCTATTAAATCTTTTCTCCACATGATTTAAGTACATTGAACAAAATGTCAAGCATTCAATCACTATATAAGCCTCTATAATAGAACCTTCAAGTCAGGCTCTATTACATACATAATACTTAAGAGAGCATAATAACCTTAACAAAATATAAAATATTAGCAATTATTACTAACAAATAACTTAAAAAATAAAAGTCAATATGAATTGCCTTTCAATCAGGAACACCATCGAAATTGAACCGGTCCACAGAGTTTTGTTTCGTATGGTAAGTGAATTACCAAATGAACCATAACATCAAAAAACGATTAGGGAATAATAATTCAAGCTTATATAGAATCAAAGCTATATCTTTTCCATTTTGTCAAATTCTTTAACTTTAAGTTTCTTGCAAAATAATTACTCAAAAACCTCACCCAATTGACCCAAATTTATGGACAGATCTTTTAGCAAACACCCATGTATTCCAACAGGAAGTAATCGTTGTAAAAATACATGACAATTATGATTTTTTAACCTCGATACTTTTCCCTCTTTAACATTCACATATCGACCTATATTTGTTGCATACTCATCAAAAAACTTGTCTAATTTATGAAATTAACAAAAAGATTGGTTCTCCCTTTTTAACATGTTATAATAAGTAGGGGGAATAATGTATGACCTATTATCTCTTCTTTTCAAATGCATGTATTTTCTTATAATGATGTCTTCTAACTCAAGAGTAGCCTTAATTGTATGTTTCGATTTTCCATCAATTCCCATCACAATTCCTAAAATATTCTCACAAATATTTTCCTAATATGCATTACATCAAGATTATGACTTAATAGTAATTCCTTCCAATATGGCAAATTAAAAAATATGCTTTTTTATTCCAATTGAGCTCAACATTATTTCTCTTTCGCTTTCTATTACTTGGGTGTTTGCTAGGTGTAATGTCACCCAAATGTGATAACTAGTAAACAACATCATCACTAGACAACTGCAAAGGAACTTTACCCAACTCTACTTTTCCATTAAACAATTTGTTTCTTTGCCATCTATGCCCATGTTCCAAGTAATGACGATGTCTTGTATAATATAGTTTACTTCATAGCCTTATTGAATAAGTTTGATGATTACACACTGGACAAGCCATATACCCTTTAGTACTTTACCTAGAAAAATTCCCATAATCTAGGAAATAATTTATAGTCCATAAAATAGGGCATGCATTATAAATGTTTCACCTTAAATAACATCAAAAGTTTTTAATCCAACCTCCCATAGATCGTTTAAGTCATCAATATCTATATATATATATATATATTCTATACATAAAGAACATGGTCGTGTGTACTCTACTTTAAATTCTAAAATTTAGATATGATATAAAGAGTAAATGGATAACTTTCATTTAATAAGGGTAACTTTCATCTCATTAGGAAAATTGAAGATGTATAACTACTAAATTGTAGTACTTTGACTTATCATCAAGAATTTAATTGAACATAATGAGTTTTATGCTAAATTGACTTTTTAGAAGATAACTGTTAAGGTTAATTCATTGAGGAATGTCGGTATGGCGACTAGTTTCTGATGGTGGAAATGAGTTTCGCTGGGAGGAATATGGTAAAATTGCCCCTAATGAAGAAAAATCAATGCAGAACAAATCTCCTCCTCATAAACTAGTAACCGCTTGCCTTCCATGATCGATCTTCTTCTTTAAAGTTTTTTGTATCATCCGAATTACCTCTTTTTCTTTATATATATATATATCTCATTTCCTATTATAATGCTATTATATAAATGATCATTTGATTATATATACCATATATTGTGTTAAGCTTCCTTGAATCTTCAAGAGAACATAGATGGAAATGTAGGCAATGGCAATGTCATGATGGTCCGTAAAGGATTAGAGAAAGCAGTTGTTTTAAAAAATTTGTCAATTCCAATCACTAGGTCTGTTCAATCAGGTATGCATGTGCTCCAATTTGGGTTTGTTATATGATTTCACTAAGCTAGCTATCTAAGTTCTATACTAATTGTGTCTTAGGTGAAATGCATCGTTCTAACAATTCATCTAATTCAGTGATCCATATTGTATTTGGGTATTCGTTCACTATATCTTCTACTAGTTTAGTTACTGCCAAGAAGTTATTGGAAGAGGGTGTCAATAACCCAACACCTAAGAGAAGATCTTTGACTTTTTCAATTGATACCTTTGAACTTGCAAGCACCGTCTTAGAAATCCAAACATTGGGAATTTATTTACCTTTACTGACTCTCATGTCACTTGGAATCCAAAAAAAGTTATTTCATTTCCTTTTCGATGGAATCAATGTGAAACTTTATTTATTGTTCTGTTTATAAGAATTTTGGAAATAACCTCTTTACTATTTAAGGATAAAATTGCATACTATTGAATCTCTCTAGACCTCACGTATCAACGAGATTCACACTATGTGTTATTATTATTGTTGTTGTTGTACATTTGTAAGAATTGTTAAGCTTCTAATTAAAATCTTTTACTACTTACTATATATCATTATATTATATTGCTATCATTTCCAATATTTTATAAATTATTATTTTATTGTTAATAAATATTAATGATTAAAAATAGTAGTTAACTTAAATTTATGACATTTTTATCCTATTAAAATTAAAATTTTGGGTACGATTATCTTTTTATGTCCAAAATATATTTACTTTTCAAAATTTAAATTACCTACCATGTGTTTTTCAATAATATGTTTAAACATTAAAAATAACTTGGCAACGAAAGATAGCTTAAATAGGATTATATAAATGTCAATTATTATTTACCTTAACTGGGATTATTAAGTACACTTAGCATTAATAAATTATCTTACAAATATTATTAATTCTAAGAATAATATCGCATACAAAAATTCATCAAAATTTCCCAAACAAATTATCAAATTATTTAAAAAAACTTTTGGTGATGAATTGCGTATCATACTCAACCTCCAGCAACGACTTACATGAAATATTTTCGTCGTCAAATGTTATCATATTGGCGATGAATTTCCAAAATGGTCATAAAAAGTTGCTCCTTCTATGACGTTTCTCAACAATCGTTGCAAAATATATTCGTTTATCAAAACAAGTGTGATGATTTAGACAATCGTCATAAAATGACAATATATGGGAGACGAAAAAGTTCCCCGTCACTATTTGTAGTTGCCATTTGCAATGATTCATTGTAATCGTCCCAAAAATATTGATTTTCCATTACTACTTGAGACGATATCAATATTAGTCATTAAAGGCTGCTATATTCGTGACAAAAATCTGTAACCGTTGCAAAAATTTGCTCTTATTGCAATGATAATTCCTTTAATTGTCTTGAAATATGTTCATTACCGATAGTTTTCTTTAACGTAGTACTTTGGGCAATAAATTTAGAATTCTTTGTGAATAGATGTCTTGTATATACACTAAAAGAAAATAAGGCATTCTGCGACGTTTTTAAAACGTCACAGAATATCCAAAAACGTCACAGAATGTATTCTGCGACGTTTTAAAAAACATCACAAAACACGTCGCGGAATGTGATGTAGGCAAAAGGTTTCCGCGACGTTTTATGAAAAACGTCACGAAAAATGCTAACATTCCGCGACGTTTCAAAAAATGTCACTAAAAAGTTGGACAATCTGCGACATTTTGAAAAACGTCACAGAATCTCTAACATTCCGCGACGTTTTTAAAACGTCACAGAATGTGAAAGAATCT
>JANITW010000206.1:2203-14419 GCA_027564335.1 Erythroxylum williamsii | reverse complement strand
CCGTTTGGTCTTTCTAATGCACCTAGTACGTTTATGAGAACCATGAGTGAAGTACTTAAGCCATTCTTGAACTCTTTCGTAGTTGTTTACTTCGATGACATTTTAATCTATAGTCGGAGCAAGGAAGAACACTTGGTTCATTTGCACCAAGTTTTGGAAGTGCTGCGTAAGGAGATGCTTGTTATAAATTTGAAGAAGTGCACTTTCTTATGTGATGAAGTTGTGTTTTTGGGGTTTGTTGTCTCTGCTGAAGGGATAAAACCAGATTTTGAGAAAGTTCGAGCGATCATGGAATGGCCAGAACCTCAAAGCATCAAAGATGTTCGAAGTTTTCATGGTTTGGCCTCTTTCTATAGGAGGTTTATAAGGAATTTTAGTGCTGTAATGAGTCCTATAACTGAATGTTTGAAGAAAGACAGCTTTGCATGGTCTAATTCAGCACAAAAAGCCTTTGAAAGAATTAAAACTTTGATGACGGAAGCACCTATTCTTGCACTACCGGACTTTGAGAAGTTATTTGTTGTTGAATGTGATGCTTCACATGTTGGAATTGGGGCTGTTCTAAGCCAAGAAGGGAGGCCTATAGAATTTTTCAGCGAAAAGTTATGTGATGCTAAGCGAAGATATTCCACTTATGATTTGGAGTTTTATGCTTTGGTAAGAGCTATTGATCATTGGAGACACTACTCAGCTTATAAGGAGTTTATGGTTTATTCTGACTATCAAGCTCTACGCTACTTGAATTCTCATAAAAATTGAATGAACTCCATATTAAATGGAGTTCTTTTCTTAATTAATTCAACTTTTCTTTGAAATACAAGATAGTTGAATGCAACAAAGTAGATAATGCATTGAGTAGGTTATCTTCACTTTTGGCAGTGATGAGTACTCAAGTTACAGGATTTGAAGAACTAAAAAATCAATATAAAATAGACCCATATTTCAAAATGATTTTTTGGGGATTTGAAAAGACCAACCAAAGCATATTTGTTGTCGTATATGTTGCATGATGGTTATATTTTTAAAGGCAATCAATTGTGTATTCCAGCAGATTCTATGAGAGAACAAATTATGCAAGAACTTTATGGTAATGTATTAGGAGGACATTTTGATAGAGATAAGACATTGGCAGTAGTACTTGCTCGTTATGTATAAAGATGTGGAAAGAATGGTGAAATAGTGTTTAGCTTGTCAATTTGGCAAGGGAACTTCATAAAATACCGGTCTATACACTCCTTTGCCAATACCGAAGTAACCTTGGGTTCATTTGAGCATGGATTTTGTCTTGGGACTTCCAAAGACAACAAAGGGAATTGATTCTATATTTGTTGTGGTGGACCGGTTTTCAAAGATGGTCCATTTTATTCCATGTTTCAAGACTTCTGATGTTACACATGTTGCTGATTTGTTTTTCAAGAAGTGATGAGACTATATGGTGTACCAAGTTTAATTGTTTCCGATAGGGATGTGAAGTTTATGGGACACTTTTGGAGGACTTTGCGGAGAAATATGGGGACTGAATTAAAGTATTCTAGCACCTGTCATCCATAAATAGATGGCCAAATTGAATCTATCAATCGGAGTTTAGGTAATATGTTGAGATGTAATATGCCCCTGTCTTTATAAAAATAAAAAATAACTTGCAAAAATGTTTTTGAGTCATGCACAATTCACCCCCCGCTTGCATGTGTTTGTTTTATCATTTGGTATCAGAGTGAGGTTTCATATTTATTATGATTTACAGCACGTGATAGATCATGGCAAACACCTTGAGAAGTTTTGAAGGACAATCTGTCTTAAAGCCTCCTTAATTCAATTGAAACAACTACTCATTTTGGAAAGAGAGAATGTCTATTTATCTCCAATCTATAGATATTGAAGTTTTGACAAATGTTTGTATGGATCTGTCAGAAGATACATAAACGATCACACTTCTTGTATTAGCGTACGATTGTTCATCTTCACACGAGATCAACTCTCAAGAATCACTTAGTATACCCTAAGCAAACTTCTCTCATCTTCTCTGTTATTCTCTCTGCACCTTAGCTCTCTAAATTGTGATTATAACTAGAGGGTTGAGATGGTTGTTGTTGTTTTGAGACATATGGCTACTTGTATTATTGAAAATTTGGATGTGATTGATTTATTTCTGGGTTTCCATAACTAAGATTAGGATGATCCCTCCATCCTGGATTATACATATTTGAATAGGGATCATATCTCCTTTGTGGTTAACTCTAAAATCCACCCACTACAGTAACTTGTTCAATAGATTCCTCTTGAAGCATGGGACACACATTAGTTTAGTGCCTAACTACCAAACAACTTCTGCAAGCATTCATTAATTGCACTTTACCTACGGCTAGGTGACGAATAAGAGAGGTTTGCCCATCAATTTGTTGGTGTAAATAAAAAACATTAACCTCATTAACATGTTTAGAAGATGAGTCTAATCTTGTTCCAAATTGTTGTGAATTAGCTGCCATGTTCTTAATTAAATTTTTAGCTAGCTCAAGTGTCTTATTCATTAAGGCATCTCCACTGGTTGCATCAATTAGGCTCATATCCATAGCTAAAAATCCATCATATAAATACAAGATAAGTAATTGCTTGCTAACTTGATGGTTGGGGTAGCTTGCACATAATCTCTTGAAACATTCCTTGTATTCATACAATGACTCTCCTTGTTTTTGTTTTATTCCATAAATCTATTTTCTAATGTTAGAGCACTTTGATGCTGGGAAATACTTCTCCAAGAATGCATTCTTCATGTCATTCCATATGGTAATACTACAAGGAGTTAAGTAATAAATCCAATCATTAGTTGCGTCTTTTAATGACAATGGAAAAAAGAGTTGATTTGGTCATCTATTACCCCTATCGTAGTTGTGCATATCAAACAGAACTCCTTCAAATGTTTGTTTGCATCTTCACCTAGCAAACCATGAAAAGTAGGCAAAAGATTAGTCTAAACTTCAACTTAATTGAACATCATTATTTATTGTAGGAAAAGTGATGCATAAGGGTTGTTGGTCCAAATTAGGAGCAGTAAGCTCCTTCAAAGTTTGAGCCATATCTCTTTGTTCTTCAGAACCTGAATCACTTGCAAATAACAAATCAAGTCCAGTAAGATCGATCTTGTGTCTTCTTGTTCCAGTTGCTTTCCTTAATTTCTTTACAATTTTCTCAATCTCTGGATCGAACTGTAAACCAAAATTAGAAGAACGAGTATTATGCACAATTTAAGTACCAAAACAAAATCAAGAAAATTAAACACAAAAAATTTAAAAATTAAAAATTGCATCATAAACTAAAAACTACCGAAAACTCCTAAAAACTAATCGAATTTGGCCTAAAACAACCACAGCTAATGATCCAAATGGTCAATTATTTTTGTTTAGAATGCTCGCTACCTCTAGACAAAAGTATTGTCAAGCTAGAAACATATCAAAAATTCTACTAGACGAGAAAAAATGCTAACGATAATTAAAATTATGATTTTTAATTTTATTTTTAATTAAAAATAAATAAATATAAATGATTTTTTTAATAGTAGGTCATAGCAAAAACACACAAAATCAATTAAAACCACCCTTCCCTAAAAATGATGTCAAATTTAATGAGCTTATCGAGGGTTATAAAAAAAACCTTATTCTTAGAAAATATAAAGCTAATAAGATTAAGCTTAAAGACAATCAATAATAACTAGCTTGGTCAAATAAAATATCCACCATGGAAACTAATTTGATACAATGATAATAAATTCCACTATGAGTATTTATCAGGGAAACAAGTATTTTCTATCTTTGTTCATATGTGGTTAACAAAGAACACTAACGAACCAATCAACCCTAATTATTAGACGATCTAAGCCTAACACAAAAGACCCAATCTAACAACAACATTAAGCAATAAAAGATCAATAAATTAAAGTTCCTTTAACCCCCAGCGACTAAAAGAGAAGAGGGAGGTGTGTGTTTAGTATCAAATTCCTGGATTTCTTCCCCTCCTCTTTCACATAATAAATTAGTAATTAGAAACCTAGAAAATCTCCTAAAGATATGGCAAAATTATCTCCACAACAAAATACCAAATTAAGGAACATAATAATAATTCAAATAAGAGTCTTCTTGGCTGAGGGAAGTGTCCCTTCAGCTGATATTTCACATCCAAGTTGGTTTAGTAAGCTTTCTTAATTATTGTGTAGCGATCTCGTGAGTCTAGGTCAGATCAGTGCAGTAGTGTTCATTTTTGGGATGATTTTGGACTCTTATAGTCAGAATCACTAAAAACTCAAAACATGAAATTTATAGCTCTCTTCGTGGGCTTTCTAATGCCACTTAATCCTCTCATTTAGAATTCGTATGTAAAAGAATGTGAAGATGTTTGTGGATATTGTAGGAATTATATGTAAAACACAAGGGCAAAAGGGACTAAAAATAGGCTCATTAATTGATCTGAAAAATCTACCTGAAAAATGTACTTTTTTTAAAAGCTCCAAATTTAAGCTCCTTAAAAAGTTGTATTTTAGCTGCTAAAAAAACTACATCTACTAAAAAAGTTTTTTTTATTTTATATTTAAACACTCATTTTTCTTAAAAATGCTTTTATGGTTAAAAAAAGTATTTATTTACCCACCAAAAGCTCAACCAAACAGGCACTAAGTCATCCTAATGCAATTATTGATATGCAAGAATCCAAATAGTACACTAAAATACTACAATTCAAACTTATGATTTATAAAATAAAACAAAACTAATACTACGAAGTTAGGTATCTAAAATTTCAACATAAACTACATATGACATAAATAGGACAAATGTAAAAGTAGGATCTAAAAAGATAATGCAAGAGTAATGACAATTTCTTCTTTCAAAACCTTTTAGCTTCTTAATCTAATCTTTTCACAATTTTTTACTTTAATAATGGTAATTTTTATTTTGGTTTTGAAAGAGGAAGATGAAAAATACCAAATTTATTAACAATACAAAAAATAAACATGTCGTGGTTTTCTTCATTTAAGAGGTTTCATTCTTATCACTCGTATGTATGATGCATTAGAAAAAGATTGTATGAAAATATTTTTAAAGATATTGTACAAAAAATGTTCACATTAGTTGTATGGTTGGCTACAACAACAACTTTAGGAATAGTTCCACCTTATGAATTATCACTCATATGTTTATGGGATGATTTAGGAATAGTTCCACCATATAATTACTTATCCCTTACGAATTTTTTTATTGTTGCATTCTATAGTGTATGTTTATATTGACATTGGACAAGTGTACTCTATTAAATACGAAATCGTCGTTTTCCTAAGCATTATTTTGTATTGAAGAGTGTCAACAATCATCCAACTTTTTTGTTCGCTATCTCTAGTTTAACATATGTCTAGGTAAGTTGTCCAAATTTTGTTTAGCTTTTATGTTCTACTTTCATAGTCTAAGTATTTGTGTTTGAGATTTGATTGAATCATTGATGACTAGAAGTATGAAATACATAAGTAGTTGGGTTGGGGTTTTATTTATTGATGTTTGAGTTATATTTATGCATATTGTTCATATTTGAGTTATGATAATATGGATTGTTGATGTGTAAGTTATGTTAATGCGGATTGTTGATGTTTGAGTTATGTTTATATGTATTGTTAATGTTTGAGTTATGTTTATGCATATTGTTGATGTTTGACTTATGTTTATGCATATTGTTGACATTTGAGTCATGTAAATGCGAATTGTTGATGTTTTAGTTATACATATCTAATATAATGACACTTGGTAGAAACAAAAGAAAGAAGGTGGTAAGTTTCAAAATTGCTAGAGAATTTTTTGGATAAAGTTTCAGTAAATTTTCATTTTATTTAATTATATGCAATATTTTTACTTATTTAAAGATTAATTTCATTTTTATTTGTTGTTCACTTATGAAGCTGAATATCATCGATATCAACAACCTTGATGTTTCAAATTGTGTGACTTCACTATTGAAACAAAGGATCAGGGATCATTGTTAACGATTGCATCAATATTATAAGTCTTTTCCTTCGGATGAGGGGGCAAAAAGACGTGTTCCCAAACAGATTTTTCTAGAAAATTAGAGAATGTGTGATTATTGAGCCTTTGCCAACATTCAGGTTTGTTTTCTTTCGCTTCACATTTGCTTCTATTAATCTTGTTACACAATTTAATGACTAATATTTTTCTTTATTTAGAAAAAGTGCGAGAAAGTCAAAATTAACAGAGGAAAAATTAAAACTCCTCACAACAAATGCTCCAAATCATTTGTTGTCCTACAAAATGAATATGTAAGTTATAAGTCCTATAAAATGAAAATCCTAAAGGATGTTGTTTCACAAAAATTTAGTTCATCTACAGTTGCTTTAACTGTATCTGCGGTTGCTTGCTATAAAGCAACTGAGTCAGTAACTATAAAGTTTCTAGCAAAAGAAAATTAAAAATTAAAAAAATAAATCAACTCCCGAAATTTGTCAAAGCAGTTTGACACAACTTGCCTATATCTACGAGGCCCTCACCCAACTTAATCACTTTCACTAAAGAATAACAATATTTTTACTTAAGGCATTATAGAGCCGACTCACTCAACCTTTGACACTATATCTCATCCTCACAATTTGTGAAGGTAATTCATACCCAATACACAACCACTTCAAACTAATCTCAATCGAGAATTTTCTTAACATTATTTGATAATAAAGGATGAAAATAAAATAACTTAAGTGATAGAAACAATAATGAACATAAACAAAGACAACACTTGAGATAAAAGGCAACTTCCATAGATATGTCACTTTATCAACGAAAGAATGGGAAGCTGTCTACTAAGAACACTGTTATAGTCTTTCGATATTATCACTGGAACACCTCACACACAGTAGCAAAAACATCACCAAAACTACCACTTCATCGATAGCGTGCAACCCAACATAATAACATAAAAACCAGAAAATCCAACTACAAAAATTGCATGACCTTAACAGTGAAAACTACACAACAATGGTCATTCAAAGGACAAAAAGATGCAACTACAAAGTTGGATAATAATAACTCAAAATCAGCTACAAAATAATATCCAAGATAGCCCCAAAACTTCCAATTGCCAATTAACCATATGCCCATCGTTCCTCCACCAAAAAATGACACTAATACAGCCCCACACACCATGTGAAACACAACACAAAGACAGCTACAAAACAATCAATAAATCTCCAAAAATTCGGCCGTCAAGTCACCATAACCCTATCAGTTTTTCCAACAAAAGAAACAACAAAATATCCCTAATAAATCACACAATCAGTAAATAAAAATCAGTTTGTAATGTCGATAATATCACCAAAGAAATCAGCTGTCTTAGATAGTCATTATCCCCAAAATAGGTAGTCAAATAAGAGTCCAAAAATCACCAAACATCTAAATCTTATCTTCATTAAAATATGGTGATTTGATTCAAATTAAATCATATCATAACTAGGGATTTTATCCCAAATAAACCTCATCTTCAAAGAGTCCCACATAACGTAGAATATTCATTATAGTAATATTTCTCAAATAATCAAAGTTGTCCAATTATAAATAATGCTCAAAATATCATAACACATATCATAATAGTTTTCTTTCTCTTCATTTTTGCTTCCATTAATCTTGCTACACAATTTAATGACTAGTTCTTTTCTTTATTTAGAAAAAGTGTGAGAAAGCCAAGGTTAACAGAGAAAAATTAAAATTCCTCACAACCAAGGCTCAAAATCATTTGTTGTCCTACAAAATTAACATGTAAGTTCTTTGTCTACAAATTATAATTACATCAGTAAACACAATATTATTTATTGTATTTTATATTCTTTTCTATAAAACAGAATCAGAAGGAACTACATGGAGAAGAATGTGATCCTAACACACGATAAGGAAGGTGAAGAATGGATGTCTAAAGAAGTGCAAAATAATTATGTAAGTATAAAATTTTGTTTATATTCTAAGTTTATTTATTTATGTAGTACTAACTAATAATATTTGAATTGTATATTGATTTTATCTTTTAAATTTTAGAATAAGACGCAGGAATTGTTGCAAACATCAATGTCTGACATAAATGTGCCAAATGTAGATTACATTTGCAACAAAGTGTTTTGTACACGATCTGGATACATTAAAGGGCTTAGATTTGGCACTAAGTCATCTGCTTCATCCTCATCAAGACCAGCATACATTCAACGCCTTGAAAAAAAATAAATCTCTTAAGAAAAAGTTGGTCAAGTATGAAAAGTACCTAGGAAAATTACTTGACTCAGATCATGTAAGTAGTGAAAATGAAGAGGAGTCTGAGTAACTAATTTAATTTTTGTATTTTTTATACTGTATACAAATAATTTTGAAGTTGTAATTAATTTTTTTATATATGATCAATTAACATTTTATTTTTAATATACAATGCTTATAATTCTTAATTATTTTTGTATTATATGTTTATATTTTAAATTAACAACAAAAAATTGAAATATTATATACAACAATATGGATTAAAGATGTCACAAATAATTATAATTAATATGGTATAACATTTAGTTTAAATGTATTCTAAAAATTTGACTACATTTTTAAAAATGTAGTTAAAAAAATTTTGGCTACGTTTTTGAGTTTTTGGCTACTTTTTCAAAAGCGATGTTAATAGTTTTTGATTACGTTTTCAAAAACATAGTTAAAAATTTACATAACAAATAGTCCTTTCGCTACGAAATGTTTCGTAGCGAAATATAAAACGTCGCTAATTTTTTCTACGAAATTTCATAGTGAAATATTAATGGCAATAATTTTCAAATTGTCGCTAATACTTTTGTGCTACAAAAACAAAACATAGGCATAAAAAAAATAGCAATGATTACGAAAAAATGTCACCTATAATTTTCAGCTATGGAGATTTTGTGAGGTTTTTGAGGACGAATATAAATAGTTGATAGTAACAATTTTGGAATTTTTTATTTGTCACTAAAATTCCTTTATGTTGTAGTGTCATAGTATTATCAACCTTTGACTAGGTCCAAAGAGTTATTGTCTAAAGCTACTTCTTTTGAATTCAGGCTTTTTGAGGTTGAACAAAACAATACTTTTCCATGTTTAGACACTCTACTTGTATATAGAGATAGTGACGAGTTAGGTTTATTATTATTCGGTTGATTCGACTCGATCTTTCAATAATTACTTATGTTCGGTTTGAATTTTTGTTAAATTTAAGTTATAAATTCAAACTGTTAGAATTATCTAAATTTAATTATCCTAAAATTAATCATGTAATTTCAGACAGCAGCTGGAGCCATTTACCATATTATTTGTGTATTGCTTCGTGGATTGTGATAAAGATAAGAGGAATTGTGCTGTACTGTCTAATACTAAATTCTGAAAGCTGTAATGACATAGACTTAAGAAGAGAAAGACATGTGTCCAACAGGACAACTAGTGCTATACCATCGAAGACAGTGACCACGAATATGCTTTACACAACTTGTTCAAAACACCATTAATACATTGGTCAATTTGATGGCAGTGTTGGACTGGTGTTTATAGTCAAAATACCAATAAATAATTTAGATATTATTAATCTTAATAGTTAGGGTTAGTTATATGGAATTTTATTGGCCTTTCGTGAAATTTAGTTTAATTTTTATATTTTAACTTATCATTTATAGGATTATTTAATTATTATAAATCACTTATTATCATTAGACTAGTCGTTATCAAATTGAAAATGCTCAATAATTGTTTGAATTACATTCAATTCACAAAAGCTTACTGTCCACTAGCTCATGTAACCATTGGCCCTACACAAGTTTGACCAATATAATTTATTTTCAGAACTTTTATAGAATTTATTATTAAATAACAATATTTATACTTAATTTGTTCATAATTAATTACATAATAATTTATATTAAAATAATTAAAAATTCAATGAATACCCTCTTTATATACATATATATTTTTAGTACTATAAGATACCTTTAAAAGCAATTTAAAATAATAAAAATATTATAAGGTGTATCGTAACAATCAACAAAAGACGTAAAGAAATTAGACTACTCTTGACATTGAATTCCATCCCTCAATCAGAAATGTCGACCAGTTTTGTTACTCTCCCCTGTGGCATTTCTTTGCAGGCTAATTGAAATGTTGCAATCCGAAGCATAAACAACAAACAGGCTCTTGAAATCTGAGACTCTGCTACTGCTCTAAGATTACACACACGACTTAGCTTTGTTCTTCGACGGTATTAGGCACTTAATGAATCAAACCTTTGGCTAGCTCCGGAGAGTTGTTTCTAAAGCCTACTTCTTTTGAAGTCAAGCTTTTTGAGGTTGGACAAAACAATACTTTTCCATTTTTGGACTCTCTACTTGTATGTAGAGATAGTTAGGCTTATTATTATTCGGTTGATTCAATTTTTCCTCGTATATGTAACCGTTTAAAATTTGGGATCAAAGCTTTGTCTCCTGTAAAAGACCTACCCAGTTCGAACGGGAATTAATCTGAATGTTGATGGCTTAATTTCAGACAGTAGCTGGAGCCTTTTACCATCCTGACCATTGGATTTTAATAAAGAGTACTGTCTACCATTAAATTCTGAGAACTGTAATGACAGAGACATGAGAAGAAGATAAAAAGATACTCGATAGGGATGATAACTGAGTCAAGAGTTAAGTTGTTTTTAATTTGTTTTAGTTAAAACTGATATGAAGTTAAACTTTTTTAAATAAAATAGCTGCCAAAGTCTGACAGATTTAAGCCTCAATTTTTTAAATAAAATAATATCGTTTTATTTTAAAAAAATTAAACTAGTTCAATTAAAAAAATTATATTTTTTTAAAATTATAAAAAATTATTTTAAAAAATTAAACATGCGTCAAACAGGACAACCATCGAAGACAGTGACCGTGGTTATGATTTACACATCTAGTTCGAAGCAGCGTTATACATCGGTCAATTGTTGGAGTTGTATTTATAGTGATTAAAGTTGTCTAAAATACCTTTATATATTTTTATTAAACTTTATGCTTATAATGAACCAAATATTTTCTTATACTTAACATTCCAAGTCTGAAATTAGGATAGTTTTAACTTAAACAACTTTATGAGACAAGATAATGCTTTCCAAACCAAATATTTAAGACAAGATAATGCTTTCGAAGAGGAGAAAAATGATTTCAAATGATGGCGAGATTAGCGTGTCAAGAGGAGCTAATTGGTGAGGAGACGGCGGGCAGGTGGATTCGTAGACGATGAGCAACTGGGTTTGCAAACAGTGGGTGAACAGATGGTGACCAAAGATAGCTTACTTTTTTTCATCTTTTTATTGTTTTATTTAATAATAATTAATTGAAATTAACAAAAGTATGATCTGTACATGTATTACACCTAGCATCTTACGCATCAGAAAGCACGTGGCTTTTTATGACAGTTTTGTTAACAAAGAAGCTAATGTGAGCCTATATTTGAAAATTTTTGAAAGTTAAGTATTTAATTGTTATTTTTTAAATTTTTATTAATTTTAGTTTCTATATTTTTTAAACAAAATAAAATTTTATTTATTTATTAATATCGTCATACTTTTATTATCAATAATTAATAAATTGTTAAAATAAATAATTATATAAGGAAAATTTTGTAAACGCATGGAAGGAAATACTGCCATGTCGATGTAGTAGGATAGTGAAGAAGAATGGGATTTCCATGCATCATTTCCAGTAATGGAAAATCCTAAAAAAATAAGCGAGAAAAGTGGTACAATATCAAAGGTGGAGATGACATTTATGGTTGTGTGTAAAAATCAAATCAACTATAAAGATGATTGGATCGTTGGTTCTGGCCGCTCCAATCATATGATAGGTGACAAAAAGAAATTGATGGGGACATCAGGGAATAAAGGAGAGCAAGTGGTGGTAACGGCTAATAATTCAAAATTTTCGATAACACATATTGGCAATACCATCGTAATTCCTCGTTATAGTCAGTGGCCATTGCAACTGCAGAATGTCTACCACGTGGAAGATATGTCGAAGAATCTCCTATCAGTATCTCAAATGACATCAACAGGAAACTTTGTATTATTCGGAGCAAATGACGTTAAGATATACAAGGAATTAAAAATTATCGGTTGACCCATGATGGAAGGAAAAAGAGTGGAGTCTTTCTATGTAATGTCACCAGA
>JANITW010000205.1:37781-49008 GCA_027564335.1 Erythroxylum williamsii | reverse complement strand
CTAAATCAACATGTTTAATCCATACATGATATGGTATTAGAAAAATAAATAACATAAGAACATGATCAAAATTTTACTGACTCCTTTACTACAACTTTGACTCCTCACTATTGTATCCTCAACCAATCTCATCAACCACATGTTCTCCTTAGACAGCTTGGTTAACAAGATCCTTTAGTGGGAAGGAAGAAGAAATATTGTAGAGGTTTCTCTTTTTATGATCAACTAGTTGAAAGAACTAATCATTAATTTCTTCATCCTGTGAAGATACTTCAGTATGCACTTAACTGCAGTCCAATGCTCCATTCCTAGATTGGATTAGAATCTACTTACCAGTCCTATTGCATAATAGATATATGGTCTAATGCAAAACATAGCATACATTAGACTTCCAACTGCCGAAGCATATGAAATGTTGTGCTTGCATTTGTCCTCCTCTTAGTTCTTAAGTGTTTGCTCCTTTGAAAGTTTGATTCCATGTCTAGTAGGTGTGAAACCTCTTTAGGAATCTTGCATGGCAAACTTATTGAACATGTTTTCAATGTAGGTTAATTAAGACAAGGCTATCTGCTTGTTCTTATGATCCATTATAAGCTTGATCCTTAGAATATAGTTAGCCTCTTCTAAACCCTTCATTGAGAACTATTTGTTCAGCCATCCTTTGACTGTAGATAACATTTCTA
Organism: Erythroxylum williamsii; assembly: GCA_027564335.1. NCBI lineage: Eukaryota > Viridiplantae > Streptophyta > Magnoliopsida > Malpighiales > Erythroxylaceae > Erythroxylum > Erythroxylum williamsii. The sequence continues at coordinate 48,325 of JANITW010000205.1, read as the reverse complement.
CATCATTCCCAATGAGTAGAATTTCATCATCATACAGAATTAGAAAAATTACCTTGCCTTCTTATATCCTTTTATAGACACAAGGATCATCTAGGTTTTGTATGAACCTATAGGTTTTGATAGACTCATCAAACCTAATGTTCCAATACCTAGATGCTTTCTTAAGTCCATAAATGAACCTCTGTAATTTGCATACCTCATGCTCATTACCTGGCTTAACAAATCCTTCTGGCTGGGCCATATAAATGATCTCCTTAAGATCCCTATTAGGAAATGTTGATCTTGACGTCCATTTTCTATATTTCATAATCGAAATAGGTTACTATGGCCTTTTTGATGGACTTAAGCATGGAAACCGGATAAAAAATCCCTCTTTTTGAGTATAGCCTTTAGCTATCAATCTAGCTTTAAAAGTCTCTACCTTTTCATCTGATCCTCTTTTCCTTTTGAAGATCCATTTACACCCTATGGCTTTTACATCTAGTGGTAGATCTACAAGGATCTAGACTTTATTGGTGTATATGGAATTTATTTCCAATTCCATTGCCTTGAGCCATTTTTCTACATCAACATCATTAATAACCTTGTATAAGTAATATGATCCATTTCTTCTTAGTCCGAGATGGCAATTATGCCTTCTTTTAGACCTAGATACTTGTCTGGTTGTTTCATAGCCCTCCCACTATGTCTAGGCACTACTTGATGTTTAGGCTACTTTTTTGATTCAACTCTTAAATCCATTTTATCATCTTGTTATGCTATATCCAAATCAACTTTTGGTTTGGATGAAATAGCTAACTCCTTTAATACTACTTCACTTCTTCCTTTTTGATTTCTCACAAATTCTTCCTCAAGAAGGTCTTATTTTTTGACACAAATACCTTTTTGTGTTAAAGACTATAAAAATAGTACCCTCGTGTACCCATTGGATATCCTACAAACAAACATATTTCTGAACTTGGTTCCATCTTTGTGCATGCAGGCCCTAGAACATAGGCTGGCAGCCCCAAGTCCTTAAGTGTCGCAATGAAGGCACTCGACCAGTCTATAACTTCCAAGTGTTTTAGGCACTGATTTGGATGGAGCAAAGTTAAGAAGATCAATTATTGTTTGTATGGCATATCCCCAGAATGATTTTGGAAGGTTAGCATAGGAGATCATTGATCTTACCATTTCTCATAGAGTCCTATTCCTCCTCTCAACTACACCATTTTGTTGAGGTGTTGGAGGAGCTGACAAGTTGGAAATAATTCTATTGTTAATTAGAAATTGTTGGAACTCTCTAGATAAGTACTCACCATCTCGATTCGATTGAAGTTGTTTTAATGGCTTGCCTAGCTGCTTCTTAGCTTTAGCTTTGAATTCTTTGAACCTTTCAAAGGACTCACTCTTTTTATACATCAAATATAAATAGCCATGTCTAGAGTACTCATCTATAAAGGTTATGAAGTATTCATAAACTCCTCTAGCTAGTACATTCATGGGCCCACACACATCAGGGTATACCAGGTCCAACATGGATCCAGATCTGTTTCCTTTGGAAGGAAATGAGGCCTTGGTCATTTTCCTTGAATACAGGATTCATAGGTAGGTAATAGATCATTACCTAAGCTAGTAAGGATCCCATCCATCACTAACCTATTAAGTCTTTTTTGATTGACATGACCCATTATTAAGTACCACATATATTTTAAATTAATGTTAGAGTCATTGGATTGTCTTGGTTTTATTAATTCTGTGGTGTTTAAAGCCTGTCATAGGTTCTATAAAGAAAAATCCTTATTTAATTATCGCATTAAAAATAAAATCCTTATTCTTATATATTAAAGCAATATTTTCAATATATAAGGAATAACCAGATTTTATTAAACAAAAACAGAAATCATGTTCCTTACAATCATTGGGATGTAATATACATCCTCCAAATATAACCTATGACCACTTTACATCCTCTAAATATAACCTATGACCACTAGGAAAGTCTAAGATAACTGCTCCCACTAATTCTGCTAAAACGTGGGATCCATCTACTATCTTGACTTGAAACTAGCCTTTAGATAGTCTTTTCCTTTGTTAGAACCCCTGCAAAAAATTGCAAACATGATCAGTGGCTCCTGAATCTAATATCCATGAACCAGATGAATTTGCCACATTTCTAGTTTCTAACAAACTTAGGAAACCCATACCTTGTTTACTTTTGAGGTACTTAAGGTAGACTGCACAGTTTCTTTTCTAGTGGCCCTTCTCACCATAATGGAAACACTTTCCTTTGGTGTCCTCTTTGGCTTCTTTTCCATGGGTTAGACTTTGGCTCTTATTTAGGCCTTCTTTTTCATTGAACACTTCTTCTTTTACTTGCATTTACCCTTGGGCTTATAAGAAGAAGCTATATTAGCCTTGGGCTCATTAGCCTTGATATTTAATATCTCCTTTGTGCTATGGAGGGTATTCATCATCTCACTAAAGGTGTAATCCTTAGTGTTGAGCTCATAGTCCAACTTTAACTACTAAAAGGAAGAGTTTAAGCTATTGATGATCATGATCATTTACGTTTCTGCATCCATATCTTCCCCAAGCATCTCAGCCTCAGTAACCGTAGGGATTACCTTAAGCATGTAATCCCATACTAATTCACCAGGCTTTTGTCTAGGATTGTGAAAGGTTTGGATAGCTTTCGCCCTTGCAGACTTGGTCCTCACATCGAACATCTCATGTAGGTGATGGACCATTGCACCGACATTTTTCATGCTTACAAGTTGCTTTTACAACATTATGCTAAAAGAAGCCAGAATATAGCACTTGGTAGCCATATCAGCATTTAGCCATCGCTCATGTTGTTGGACTTGCTTATAAGTTGACTTGTCACCTAGAGTTGCAGGCTCATTGTTCGTTAATACCCAGGAAATTTGTTAATATTAGAGAATGATGTCGAGGTTACGTCTCCATTTATTAAATCTCTCTCTATTTTCCAATTTGTTATTAGTCAAGAGCATTGTGAGTGGATTCATATTATGGTGATTATATCTACAAATATAAATTATTAAATAATAAGCATACAGTCAACAATATTGGAACTTTGTATAAAATCATGATGCATGTATGCATGATGATAGATTTAACAAAACTTAAAAAAAACTTTATACGATAGCTATTTTCTTATATATAATGGACTAAGTGACGGTGGGTCATCTTATCCATTAAAAGAAAAACTAGGACCCTCCTAATGAAAAAGCTACCAAGCATCTTCATGCTTAACTTTTTAAGAAGTGCCATAATTTGGTCTATACATTTATCAATAGAGCTACGGTGGGCAGTTTATTGATAAAATATGTTGAGTGTGTAACCATTTGATTCATTCACTAAAGGTACTTACAAACCATGCCTCGGTAGGATGTCACATTTGCTACCAATGAGTTGACTTATCCTTTAGGATATCAAAACCATACAAGATCTAGGACTTATGTTCTCCAGTGGGGAGTAACACTTCATGACATACAAACGGGCCATTATATGGAGACTGTGGACTCTCATATAAGCGTCCTCTCCTACTCAATCTTTTTGGTCTTTAAGTTTTAATAAATACCATCTTGTCTAGATGCAATTTGTTAACTATCCTATATTGTTTCATTATATATCTCATACATAATGAATGCATGGCAAAGCCTAGGGTTGGAAATTATTCTAAATGGCATACATTCATAAAATATCGCATATTATTAGCATTCGTCCATCCATTCATCTCATGAATTATAAAACGACTTTTGATTGTCATCTTAGAACATAAATAATTACAAGGTTCTTTGGCCCAAAAAAAATTGTTAGACTTAGATCTTCTAGCCCATTCGGTAAAAATGTGTAATGGCATTTATGTTACAACACTTTTTGTTTTTCACAAAACCAAATTTTGTCAATAGGAAAACAAAAAATAGCACTTGTAAAACTCACAAAATCGAAGTTGTCAAGAGAAACACCAAATTCCAGCACTTGAAAAATTCATACAATCGAAACTGTCATTACATCGAAACCATTACCTATTCTTTTCTTTGATCCATGGTTGCTTCATCTTCAACATTACAGAAATTTGTACATTACAAAATCAAAGAAAATAGAAAAACAAAGACAAGGGGGAAACATGGAGATGAAAGGCCACCTCCTTGTTACAAACTAAGCGAAGAAAACTTACAAGGTAAATGTTGGAGTTATGTAAATATAGTGCCCTAGAAAGCAAGTGTACTTATATGTAAGTTAATTTTCTTCCAATTACAGTTTTGTAATGAAAATATTTATTATTAATGAAACAAAAGAGTTTAGTTTTATATGTATGAGCATTATATAATTAGTCATAAGGTACCAAGATTCTTTTGTAAATAATATACATATACATGGAGATGTATGGGAAACATGTATATTATTAGAATCTAAATTAATTGATTCACAGTTGAATAATCAAGTTGGTCGTTTGATTATAGTTTAGGTTGTAGTTTTGTGATTTATCTCCATGTAAGTAAAGGAGTTTACTTCAAGGGAATAACGAGTTTCATATCATGATAGTAGTCGGTTATCAATAATGGCACTATTAAATAAATCTAGAATCACCTATGTTTTAAAGAATAAAGTAGGTCATTACTTTAATCTTAAAACATACATTTTAGCATTTGCTTATTATGGATCACAATTTTTATGAGTGGTGAACTCATATGTGTTTCATTATAATTATTAATATGATCATAATAGATTTTTACAGGGTATTAATCTAGTGTCCGCATATTGGAATTATTAATTGAAACATGTATCAGGGAATATTTACTCAAATAAAGAGTTTATAGTGATATCATCACTTCTAGATGTTTTATGGAGATTGGTGATTAAACTGACACCAGGAGTTTAATGAACAAGCTACCCATCAAGTCTTAACACTAAGATAAGATCTTATGTGTTAATCACCATATAGAATAAAATAGGAGACCTAGAACGAAAAATCAATAAAAGCGCAAAATGATAATTTTACCCTTTATTGTGCGGATAGCTATAATAAGATGCATAGTAGGATTTACAATTGGACATCTTATTTGAAATATGTGTTATCATAATATTTAATAATTCAAGAGTTCAACTAATTGTCTTTAATAGAAGGACGTTTAGTTAATAAGTTAAAATTAATTCTAATGAGATTAAATTAATTATGTACTTATTGGAGCTTGAATTATCTAAGTCTAATAAGATTCCCTACTTGACTTCAAGGAAAGTTATCAAGCTAAGTAAGAAATAAAAATGGAGGTTTTAAATCCCATGATTGAATGTTGGGCTTGTACTCATTAATGGTTACTTAGAAGCCCAAATGAATATTTAGAAATGAACTAGACTTTAGTTTAATTTAATTAATTAGATTAATTATATTAAAACAAAATTCTTAAAGAAATGAAGTGTATTTTTTGTTTTTAATGGCTGAATGTGCAACTGCACATTTAGCATTGAATTGCTAAATAAAGATGGTATTTACCATTAAATGGTTTAATGGTTAGCTTTTAATGATAGCATGTAATGTAACCTTTTTAGCATTCATTTGATTAAAAATGAAAGATGTGTATTGGATGGATCATCATCCATCTTTCATAACTAAAAACCCAAAATTGACATGTCATATTAGGTGATTGGTCTTTACATATAGCCATCTTAAAACAAATGAGAAGTGTCTCATTTAATGGCTTCTTTATGTTTAATTAAAGAGAAGTGTGATACATTGAATGCGATCCTTTTTCTTTGTTGTCATGCATAACCGTAATTGAGGTGTGTAAGAAGGGGTTCTTACATTGTTTTGACCAACTCTCTCCTCTCACCCGTGCATGGCTGAAGCCTTAAATGAGAAAAGTCTCATTATTTTCTTTTTTCTTCTAAGAAAAATCTCCTTCAAACATTTCTTTTCCTTTCCCACCAAAGAATCTTGTTAACTAAGTTGTCTAAGAAGAACAAGTGGTAGATCAAATTAGTTAAGGATGCAACAACAAGGAGAGATAGATTGACAAAGGATAGGATTCAAAAGCAAGGCTAAAGCTAGGGTTGGATACAAGAAGAAGGAGAGGATAACACAACGAGGAGTTAAAGCTGTAGCGAAGGAGTCGGTAATAATCTCTATCTTGTTTATGTTTATTATTATCCTTATACCATATCATGTATAGATTGGCATGATGATTTGGATATATTGATTCCACTACAATTTAGATTTCTAAAAAGTTTTGAAATCTACCGTTTCTCCAAATATGACATGCTTTCTTTTTCCGATCCAATATAAGTATCCTTTAATTTTGATGTTATATCTTCTATGATTAAGAACTAAGATTTTGTTGGTACTTGCATTATAAGAACCTCAGGATAGACCTTATAGAGATTTTTCAATTTAATTTATTATTTAGTTTCATTAAGATTCAATTATGTGTTTTTTATTTATTCTTGAATTAATATTACTAATATGTTGATTCATGTGCGATTTTGTATAATTGGGATTGAGAAATCCATTGTATGAATAGATCTAGTATAATTGAAAGGAGTTTCATGCAAACATAGAGATAGGTCAACATAATTCACCATATTATAGGTTAAACCTAGTAGTGAAATTAACAAATTGATTAATGCAATTTTAGGGGTTTTAATTAGAAAGAGATTTTAATTAATCAACTTAAAGATAAATGTTAATAGTCTTACAAAAGATAATAGCTTAGTTGAGAAATTTCCATAGTACAATGAACTATAGATTAAATTGAAGGGTGTTGTCCTAATTGCATGAGAATACCTAGGGGGATTCGAATTGCAATAATCATTGTCTTCTTTGATTGTTTCTTAGTTTAATCTTCATTCTAGTTAATCAATTTTGTTGATTTATCTTTATTTTTTAATTTTAAATTTAGTTAATCATCATTAGCGTAATTTGTTAGACTAGATAATAGAAATACAGTAGCTATAGTAATTCTAGGCATTATAACATTGACCAATATTTGCCAACACTAGCTACAATTGCATAGTGCAGTTGCAATTAAAAATTTTAATCAAGTTTTTGGTACTATTTTCGAGGACTGTAAGAATAGGAAATCCTTATTTTTATTAGTCTAGTTATTTGTCTATGTATTTTTTATTTCTTTTTCTTTTTATATTTTTCTTATAACTCTCTTTTTTGATCTTATGTTTGTGGCTTATTTGTAGTGACTAAACATAATGGATGGATAGGAAGGACAATATTCTTAGGGAGATATAGTATGCCATCATGTATAGTAGCTTTGGAAGCTTGGAATTAGAGGGATAGTGACATGTATTTAGGTTTGGCAACTAGGTCGGGCTCAGATGGCTCGAAGTCAACAGGTTAGGCCTAGGTTGATTAGGCTTTGAGCTTATTTTTGGGTTTGGGCTGCCCAAGCCCTAGGCCCTATGAGCAATAACTAAATGAAATTGTTTTGAAAACTAAAAAAATAAATCGGGACAGCCCCAGGCTTAGCCCAACCCATTGCTATCCCTGCATATATTAGGAATCTCAATCGACATCTATATAATTTTATGATATTTATAGGATAAACACCCCAATTATAAATGTTAAGAACTAGACTACATATGGAGCCCTCTAATTTGCGTGGAGAATTGGTGTCTTGGGAATATTTATAATATAAAGTGGATATTTTCTATGATGGAACAATTACACTACAACAATAGTAGCAAGAGGAGTATCAACATCTTAAAGATGTTCTTATGAAATTTGTTGTTTCAACTAAGGCTACCATCCATAAAAATAAAGTGCTAGGTGTTTTATTCAGATACACAAACCAGATTTGAGGGAATATCTGAATATCATAGCATTATGGTGTGGAGAGGAACTAGGGGTTGAAGAAAAGAGGATGATGCTATTTAAGAAGAGAAGGAAGTGGAGACAAGGGAAGATGAAGAGGAAGAGCCAAATAAAGAGGCTATCGAGGGATTATCGACAATCATCTTGAGTATAGAGGGCTCTTACTCCCCACAAAACAATTTGTTGGAGTTAATAGTTATTCCTTGTTATATTTACAGTTCGTTATTAAACAAGGCATTATTGGATTTACCTAATTTCATAATTTGATGCTATATGTCTTTAGTGTAGTGTAGGATGTGGCCTATTTGTAGGCTAATTAACCCTTATTTAAAAGAACATCTTAAAGTAATTTGTTAATTATAGATCTAAGTTAAAGAAGGGCTTGCTGAGAAGTCTAGCTAAAAGAATCATAAAAAAGAACTAGTTGGGAGGCAAACCAACAATTAGGTGTTTTTATTTTGATTGATTAGTTTGTACAATTTTATTAGCAGTTTAGTTTGTTTTCATAGATTTAATATTTTGGTTCTAATTTTGTTACTTAAGATATGACAAAGTTTTATAGGCTATGAAGGCAACATCACTTCTATATATTAGAATAGAAAATATTTCACTTGTGATGATAAGGTTAGGAATCTTTTTCTATCAGGGGAGTACTAGCTATCCTCATTCCTTTCATTATTTTTCATAGTTTTCATTGTTCTTGCATGTTTTATACATTAAGGACAATTTATAACTTAAGTATAAAGGAGGGACTTAGCAGTCAAACTTATCATCTTTGTTATAATTAGCTTATCAATGACTAATTAGAGAAATTTTTCTTAGAGGATGTGGATCAAGATGATTCATTATGAACTTGGTTATGATTATGATTTAATTTTTATAGAAAAATAATAATAAGTTTTGATAATTAAATAGGTTTCAATTTAATTCTTTAATTTTTAAAATAGATACTTGATTTGCATTATGGTACTTTGTCTATAATTTGTATATGCATTGACTTAAAAGTTAATTATGTTGGACCCCGAAAATTTTTCCAATTATTATCGATTTGTTTATTTAATTAGTTATTTAGGTTTTGACTGATTATTTAATTGTTTGATTATTTTTTTGATTTTAGTCATTAATTTAGTGGCATGAATAGAGATTAGAATTTGATGGAAGAATTAGAATTAAGTTAGAATTAATATGGGAAGGTTAGAATTAAGTTAGCTTAAGGAGTTAGTAAAGGAAATATATGAAAGAGGGGTAGATTGGGAAAGGCCAAGTAAGTGAGGAGTATAATTGGAAGAATAAGCTAAGATTGTGTCTTGAATTAGAAGAAGAAGGGAGAAGTGTCGTAAGAATCAAAAAGAAAGAAGAAAAAACGTGAAAAGGAGAAGAGAAGAAGGAAGATCGTAGGAAACTTGGAAGGAAGAATGAAGAAGAAGAAAAAGAGGAGGAAATTAACTTGTTGGAGGTAAGTTTTCATCTTTCTTCTAGCTAGGTTCAAAAAGGGATTAAATAGAGACTATGGTTTGTGTTGGGAATGAAGGAAGAAAGAAGAGGAAGATGAAACCAATTTGATTTTGGGTTTCAAAAAAAGGGATTTGGTTTTTCTAGCCTAGATGGACTATGGGTAGGTTAGGTTTAAATTCAATTTTAACATTTCTTTGATTCTTGAAGTTTTATGAACTTTCATTTGAATATGGATTAAATAGAAATTGGTTTATTTGAAGGGAATCAAGAAAACCTTACTCAAGAGCAAGAGGAAAGGCAATTTTGAGCTTGGATTTTTAGAAAAAATTAGGTGGGTAATATATTTATAGTTGTTGTATGATGGGAAAATGCCTTATTTGTATGTTTATGCTTAAATTTCGTGAATTTGAATTGTTGCGAAGATTTAAAAATGCATGATGAATTCGGGACAACTTCATTGTTTTGAAATTTTTACCCTTATAGAGACAAAGATTGTTTTTATGTTTTTAATGAAAGATGTAGATCTTTAATTTAGCTTTCTATTGATATAAAGTTTGAAAATTTTGGAGTTCTGGATCAAAAGTTATGGAGTTTAGAAGTTAGGATGTCTGAGAAGAAGAAGAAGTGGAAAAACACCATCGTGTAAAAGCACGACGGTGACTTTTAAGACTTTAGGCCAAAAGCACCATCGTGCAAAAGCATAAGGGTGACTTTGAGGGTTAGCCAAAAAACGTTGTCGTGCAAAAGGATGACAGTGACTTTGGAATTTGGATAACGAAAGTCGCTATCTTGCAAATGCACGATAGTGACTTTGAAGTTTTGAGAGGCTGATAAACACTCGATAGGTTTGTGGCCATGACTTCTTCGTCTAACCTCCAAATGACCTAATTTTTGAAGCATTAGATTCCTAACACATTCATCTATCTCGTCAAAAAAATTTATAGCTTTTGGTATTAATTTTAAAAATATTGATTGAATCTAAGTGAGGGGATCGGTTGGAAGAGTATGAGTTGGATATTTTTACTGAATATGCTTCAGTATTTCGGTGATATCTTGATATACAGATGTTGGGCCTGGGCCCTGGATGCACGAATCCCGAGGCGACCCCTCAGGTCACGCCCGCGCCGAGCGCCCCAAACCGCGGACCCGATCCCAACATTTAAGCACAATCGATCACTTAATACATACATACATACATTGCCAGTACATACATAACCATACATTAAAGACCCTATAACCATAGGGATTTCATACTATTGCA
>JANITW010000205.1:20642-30844 GCA_027564335.1 Erythroxylum williamsii | reverse complement strand
CATATTATAGCCATCCATATAATAAAAGGTAAAATTACCATTTTGCCCTTAATTGGATTTTCCCTCTAGATCTCCTGCTTCACTCTATATGGTGATGAACACCCACTCATCTTGGTGTTAAGACTTGATGGGTATCTAGTCCATCAAACTACTGATGCCAGTTTGATCACCAATCTCCATAAAACATCTAGAAGTGATAATATCGCTATGAACTCTTTATTTAAGTGAATGTTCCTTGATACATGTTTCAATTAATAATTCCAATATGCAGACACTAGATTGATACCTTGTAAAAATCTATTCTGATCATATCAAGAATTATAATGAAACACACATGAGTTCACCACTCATCAAGATTACGGTTTGTAATAAAAGAATACTAAAGTATATGTTTTAAGATTAAATGAACGACCTACTTTAATCTTTAAAAACATACTTGATTCTAGATTCATTTAATAGTGCCATTATCGATAGTTAACTACTTTCAATATATGAAACTCATCATTCCGTTGAATAAAACTTCTTTACTTACACGGAGATAAATCGCAACACTACAGTCTAAACCATAATTAAACAACCAACTTGATTATTCAATTGTGAATAAACTAATTTAGATTCTAATAATATACATGTTTTCTATACATATGCATGCATATTTATATTACTTACAAAAGAATATTGGTACCTTATGACTAGTTATACTATGCTCATACAAATAAAACAAAATTATTTTGTTTTATTAATAATAAATATTTTCATTACAAAAATAACTTGAAGAAGATTAAGTTATATGTAAATACACTTACTTTTCAAGGCACTATATTTACATAACCCCAACAATGAGGCTTTCGGATTTTAGCACACCACAAATACTAGTGATTTAGAAAATTAGGGAGGTAGACAATTAGGCCATTACCATCCACGCTATAATACTCAGCAATAGTGGAAACCAAGTACCTTATACTCAAATTGTTGCTCCTCTTACCTAGATTTGCAACAACAACATTCAACATATGTGTGGAGGTGCACACTGAGATGCTATGATCCATGTAACACAATAGAAAAAGCTCCTTTGTAGAGCACTTGTTGGTTTCTAATTTGTCAAAAAACATTTGACACATAAATTTATGCAATAACAAGCGCTCATGGGTTTGTATAATATTGTTACGGGCATTCTTAGCGTTGAATCGCTCTAACCCAAGGAGCTCATTCCAATAACGAGAAGCATGAAAATCATTGTGTTGATAATGGAAGATTCGGGGAACCCACAAATATCACACATGATTTCAATGTTTTGTTCAGAAGTTCGTTCCCACAACCTAAACCACATTTCCTTAGGATTAGTAGGTACGAAATAAAGGCAAGTGAAGAATTAGAGAGTGAGCTCCTAGTAGATAGGATATTGGAAATGTATAAACTTGGCCCACTGAATTCTTTCTGCTATATTCTCTACCTTATCTTGCGATTCTAGCCTATCAAGCGTATCAAAATCAAAATATTTACTATTTATTTAACATAAATGGATTGGAAACAAATACCTTCATCTTCTGTATAGATTGGGAAGGGTGCTCTGAAATTCGTTGTCCTATTCCTTCGCCCTCGGCTAAAGACTTGATTTCGTTCTAATGATTGGTTACGCTTCACTGACTGCTTAATGGGCAACACACTGGATTACAAGTAGGTGGAAGTTGGAATAAAATGGAAATTTAGAAATTTGTTAGAGAGAAGTGATAGTGTTTGGAGGTTCTAAACTTAGACAGATAAAGTTAAAATGAAAGTAAGTGAGAAAATGAAGTATGGAATGAATATATAGGTGAAGGAAGGGTACAATGGTAAAACTTTTACTTGAAAATTGTGTGAATAGTTTTACCTTATCGCAGGCCACAATCGTGACCTAGAATATTTTCACCAATTTTTTTCTTCTATCCTTCTACATATTCCTGAGATCACTTATTAACTCTTTATAGCTCTTTCACCTCTTTTTTTTACTTACTTCCCCAATTGTCTAACTTATCTCGAAGTCCTATGCTTTCTTGACCTTATTCAGAAATGAAATAACTTAACTATAGAATTCAAACTATCTAAAAATTAAAGGAAATAACATGGAATTAACAATCCATAGGTTGCTTCCTATGTAATGCTTCCTATGTAATGCTTCTTTTGATGTCAATAGCTAGATGCTTTTTTTGTACTCAAGATGGTTCAAATGAATAGTGCAATGGTACCATAGTCATCGATCTTACCATTTGCACATGAGCTACCATGCCCTAGGTTCCACCTTCCTTTTGCTTATCCTTCCTCCACTTTCTCCTCTGTAATCATTTCTTTCTAAATACATTCCCAGGATCCTTAATATTTTCCCTTTGTCTTCGAGGTTCAATTTCTTTGATGTTAGCTGGTAGTAAGGGAAAATTGTTTTCATTCTTTGACACAGTAAAGGTTATTTGATGCTTTCTGACCCTCAGAGTTAGTTCACCCCCATCAACATCAATTTTTGAGTGGGCAGTAGCCAAAAATGGTCATCCAATGATCATAGGGGTTTCCATATCTTCGCCAATATCCAATACAAAGAAGTATGTAAGGAAGGTAAAAATATCAATCTGTACTTGCACATCCTTAATAATCTTCTTCGACAGATGAACTGTTCTGTCCATCGTCTTCACTAACATCGTAGTGGGTTCTAACTCTTCTAACCCTAATTTTTGACTGAAGGTATAGGGCACTATATTAATACTCGCACCCAAATCTGTGATTTCCCTTTCTTTTTTAACTCCATTGATACTACAAGGAATGTAAAAATCCCCTCGGTCCTCTTTCTTTTGTGCTATATTAGGGTTTTCTTCCACTATACACTCCTTGACCTTCTTCTTGATTGATTCCCTTAGTGTGAGCCTCATTTGTAAATGTTTCGTTATGTCCTCAAATTGAACCTCCTTAGAATTCCTCGTCGTCTTACTTGAATTTGACTTCTACTGAGCTAAAATAGGGTACAAAATTTAGGTTGAGGTTCCTCGATTGGCTTAATCACGATCTCACTTAGAAGGATTTTATATTTACTTGTCATTATACATTGTCTCCATTTCTTATGTTCAATTTTTTTCCTAGGTTTGAGTAATGGCCATGATTCGTTCCTTTGAGTTAGATTCGATATTGCTTGGAAGAGTTCCTGCATTCTAAATTTAAACTATCTCTACTAGTTGACCTACTTGGAACTCCAGATTGTGTATTGAAGAGGCGTGATTCTTAATGACTTGCTCAAACTTGCTTTCAAGCCTCCTATGCACATCCTCCGTGCTTCCAATTTTATCTAAAATCCTATCCAACTTAGACTCCATTGAGCTCGATTTATCTTGTTGGAAACCTGGTTGTCCTTAAGATCTGAACTGTCCTCCAGCATTGTTCATCCACAAAAAGTTAGGGTGATTCTTCCACCAAGGGTTGTATATGTTGGAGTGGGGATTGTTTCCCCCTCCTCACCTATATTGAGCTCCCATATAATTAACTTGCTTTGGATCATTATCCTTCATCAAGAAGTTGTCCATTATATCATGGTCCATCTGTCCACATAGTTCACATTTTAGTTGCACGACTCTTACTAGAGCTGAAGACAAAGCCTTCATATTGTTGAGCTGTTAAGTTAAGTTGTCAATTTGCACTTGCATCTCCGTCATTTGATTGAAAGCTACAATTTCTTTTTGTTCTTAGAAAGTAGTGGGTTGTCTACTCCACTCGTTTGTCCATAGTCAACTATTACTTGCCATCTCCTTTATTAGCTCTTTTTCTTCATCTACTATCTTTCTCATTAATGATCCTCATAAAACTGCATCAATCGTACCTTTCATATATGGGGTTACTCCATTATAAAATGTTTACAACAAGAAATCCTTAAGTAAGTTATGGTGTGGGCATTTTCGTTGCAAGTTCTTATATCATTCCCACACTTCATAAATTGATTCCCTATCACTTTACTGGAAGTTGGCAATCTCTTTGACAATCTTTGTGGTCTTGGTAAGGGGAAAATACTTGTTTAAAAAGACACGAACTAGTTAATCCTAATTAGTGAATTGGTTGGGTTGAGAGAGTGGTACCAAGCCTTAGCTCTATCTCTTAGGCTAAAAGTGAAGAGTTTAATTCTTACCCATCCTCTGACACTTGATGGTACCGAAAGATATCGTATATTTTAAGGAAATTTACTATATGTGCATTAGGATCTTCATTTGTTAGTCCATAGAATTGCACATTCTTGATCGGTGGTTTGGTTGTGTGTAAGTTTTAATTATTAACCCTTGATAATTTGCAAGCACATGGTTTATTAGCATAGTACCAAAGGTGTTGATCCCATTAGCAGGGAGTTATTCTAATCCTAAAATATAAGGTCAAAAAATAAAAAAAAAATCAAATTGCACAAAACTAATACAAGAATTTAATTTAATCAATCAAGTTAAGAATCAAACATGAAAATACTAATTACTAAACAATTCCAACACACCCAAGAATTAACCGAAAGAAATTACCAATTAAGAGAAAGGGAGTTTTACTTATCCTTAATGCTAACCTAATTAATTATGAATGATCAAATTGTTGGTTCTACATTATCCTAAGGTTGATTACTCTCTATCGAGTTATAACTATTAACCCTAAATCATAAATGCTAATCAAATTATGGAGGTTGCAATCTCTCAATTCACAGCCTATCTAAAACCCTAGTTAGTTCTAAAGTTCTTTAATAAACTATCAAAAACCTATGCAAGATCACTCTTCATATAATTTCTCAATCTGATTCAATTCTTGTTTCTATTAAATCTTCTAACTCTTGTTAGTCTAATTTAATTGTTTTTCATTCGATTCACCCTCTCAGTTTATTATCAAATTATGCAATTGCATAATCAAACTACAACAAATACAATAAACGAATAAACAATTAGATTTTCATTAACTCAATAATAAAACTCTGAAGGTGAGTTTAGAACATCCTTAACATTTTAGATCATATCATTAACTATTTAATCCAATTCTATATAATAATAAAAATGATAATAAATCGAAAATACAATCTAAATGGGTCATAGGAGGCAACGACATCAGGAAACCTCCTGATCTGGGAAGTACGTCGAGTTAGCTTCTTCTCGTCTTCGCTCTTCCTTCTTCTCTTCCTCTATCTCTCAATGATTTTTCTTTAGGGTTTCTCAAGGTGGCTGATGCAAAGGCTCCCTCTTTTCCTCTTTTGTTGTTCTTTAAATATCCCCTTGTGTTTTTGGTAACTTTAGGGTTTTTTTAGGGTCAGAAAGGTCCAAAAAATCTCTCAAATTTTGACGTTCTTGAATATTTCCACATCTGCTCGTCATAGGTCACGATCATAGCCCTACAGGCCATAATTGTGAGCCATTACTTGGGCTTTTTTCATGATTGTAGCATGTAGGCTACGATCGTGGGCCAACTCTAAAACTTCTATCATGCCACGATTATGGGCTGTTGTTTTGGCCCAAATGTCTCCGAAACTCCTCCATTCTTTATTGTTGACCCTGAAACACTAACAAACACATCAAAGCACCTAAAAAATACAATATTTAAGCTCAAAGACTTTTACTAACCCATAAAACACTTAAAATGTAAATAATTAAGAAACTAACACAATTATAACCTAAAAACATACTAAATGACTGAATTAATAGCTAAACACATATCAAACTATGCCCTAAAACACGATGCATTTTACACTTATCAAGGTTTAAGTGATCCAACTTGCCAATGCGTTATCTACGAGAAATGTGCAAAGCCTTTTGAGCAATACTGAAGCAAATTCAAGGGAGAAATTTAAGCCTATCCCACTTAGTAGTAGGAAAAAGCTAGAAGACCTAGTAGAGAAACAATATAAACCCCACCTTGTAGAAGACGAAGAGAAGAAAAATAAGGATGAAGAACAGAATAAGGGCCCTCTTTATGTTCCTCCTTTGTAATACACATCAAAAATACCGTTCCCATAAAGATTTCAGAAGAATAAATTAGATATACAATATAGACAACCTGAAGAAATTGCAAATTACATTGCCCTTTATGGAAGATGTGAAGAGCACACCCATGTATGCAAAGTTTCTTAAAGACATATTATCAAACAAGTGGACTTGGGATGACAATCAAACAGTAGTCATGGCAGAAAGTTGTAGCTCTTTAGTTGCCAACCGCTTACCCTCATAGTTAACAAATCTAGGGAATTTTGCTATTCCGTATGTAAGTTGGTAATTTAGAGCTTTCTAAATGCTTATATGACTTAGGCATAAGTTTAAACCTTATTCCTTTGTCAATTTTTAGGAAATTAGGGCTAAGAGATGTGAAGCCAACTTTTATACTTATTTAATTGGCGGATCATTCAGGACAAGTTTATCATTCTCGTGGATTTCGTTGTGCTAGACTTTGAAGAGGACCGAAACTGTCAACTAATTTTTGGTATACCATTTTTGAACAATGGATGAGATGTGGTAGATGTCAATGAAGACAGCCTTATCCTTTGGATTGGTGATGAACTAGTGAAATTCAATATGAATAAATTATTAAAGAATCTAAACGAGGGCAACTTGTTCATGAGAATTGATGTAGTTGAATCTTTAAAGCAAGAGGAAGAGGAATAGATGAAAAAGGACATAAAGTTTGACAAATATACGAAAGTCTCTATTCACGGAGAAGAAGCCAAAGAGGAGATGAGGGTGAATGAGGAAGAGAAAGAACAACTCACCCTCTTACAAGATAAGCTGTTGGATTCAACTTAAGATTTAAAGAGTTTCATCATTCCCTATTTTGTTGATAGTTTGTAACAAAAAAAGACATTATTGAACTTACTATGTTTTCTTAATTTTATCAATTTTTTCCTTCTCATTATCTTGCAATATGTAGCTTATTTACAAGCTAAAAAACTAAAATTAGGTGACACGGATAGATGTAAGCCACTAATAATAAACCTAGGTTGAGTGTAATCATGAAGAGTTTGTCAAGCTAATGACGTGAAAGAGGCATTACTTAGAAGGCAACCTAAGAATTAGGATGTTTTTATTTTATTTTATTATTTTAGTTTATTGTGTTGCTACATTGTTATTCCTAGGTTTTCTAGTGTTTATTTTATAGGGAGTTAATTGCTAGAATTTTATGGCATGAAGTGTCTCCAAATTCCATCACCCACATCATTACCATCAAAATATTATAAATATTTTTGGTCTAACTTTTCTTTTTTTTATTTATCTTTATTTGTATTAGTTGGGTGCTTGTTGGAGAACTGGTTTGTTGAACTGAAACTATATGAGAATTTTATTTGAAAAATTACTTATATGTCTTTAAAAAGTCTCATTGTGATGATTATATAAATGATTATTTGACTTAAGATCTATAAAGTATCTTATACATGGATTGCTATATTTTGATAATACTTATGCCTCATTTTAGTCAAGGATAGCTCAATTGGTAGTCACTAGATATAACATGAATTATATAGAGATAATTGAGTTATCAATATAGGATTCATCATTATAAAGTGAATAAAAAGAATTTCCACTATTCTTTATTAGTATTGATTTAAGAAATTCTTGGTTAAAGTGGAATGATACTTTGTAAAATAGTTTATAAAGGTCATTAATAGACCCAATTGCTAATAGTGGAGAACAAACATGACTATAATCTAATAGAATAGATATTATTTTCATGCTTCATATCTAATCAGAATATTGTATGATTGAATTATACGAAAAAAAATCATTCATGATAAAGTTATTTAAAACCACTTTGACATTCCTAAATATTTGGATAGTCATGATGAGTAGTTAAATGCCAATATTGATATATTGATATAAATTATTCAATTAGATAATTAAAACATAATTAAAAAAGTTTAATTTATCTAATCATAAATATGATTATGATTATAATATGTATCTATTGTCAACATATATAAGAATCTAATGAGCCACATATAAAGAACAAGTTAAAGAGAAAAAATGTGTTTTAATTAAGTTGAATCTGAGTGTAATATTTGAGAAACTTTATGATTAAATATGAGATATTTAATAAATAATAACCAATATGACATCTATGAACTTATTTGGGAATAATTTATGTAAATTTTATTTTAAATTAAATTACTAAAATTGTTCAAAATTTATTATAAATAGGCTTAAGCTCCAATGGCACTAACACTTCTTGCCTAACTCTCTCTGTAATAGTTTTAGAATTTTCTCACCACATTCTGTGGATGCCATCAAAGACTGGATATTTGTGCAACTATAATAGTTAAGATAAGATAATTTCAAAAATAGTTTAAGGAAAATAACAAGATAAGGATCAAGTAGAGATGTCAATGGGACAGGTTGGGCCCAGGCTACTCCTGGCCCGACCTAACCAAGGGCTGATCGATCCGTGGTTTGATGGACCACAGGTTTTTTTTAAATGACATCGTTTTGATGTTACGGTCGGGCCGGATCGCATTTAGCTTGACCTTAGCCTGTGACCCGATCAATTTTGGCCCATGGCTCGGTCAATCCAAGCCAAAATCAGGCTAGGCCGGGCCAAAATCTTAGGATCAAGTTTGACAACAAAGTATTAATTAAGATTCGTACTTTGTGTGTTAACCATGTTATAAAATTTAAGTGATCTCATCTTTTGATAAGTCTAACAAAAATATTTCGATAGTGTTCCACTGTATACAAGATCAGATGTGGCCTTGATTTCCTAACACAAGCCTCAAATCATCAAGAATGCCTTATATTCCTTCTCTTAATAGTGTCATTAGCCACGCCACCATTGATGTCACAATTAGGGAGCTGAGACAAGCCATTAACAATCTTTGTATGTTAGAAATTTTTCGTAAGTCTAAAATGGCTGTTATTTGAGTAGAGTGATTTTGGAAGGAAGTAAATATGGAATTTGATATACAGAGCTTGCTTTCAAGTCCTCTATTTGTTACTAGATCTATAAAGATAATCTTCGATTATGTCGATCCAAAAGTATTAAAAGCTACAGGTATCCTTTCTGAGTTGGGATCAAGAGACAAAGGGATCATCCAAGCACTGAAGAGAGTAAATTCTGATGTGGAATGCATTGTGGCTTTTCTTAACGTCAGTTTAGTGGAGGCTGTTGTGTTGATATTTCTAAGGCCTGCCACGGAGATGGATCTAGGACAATCTCTCCTATCAGTTATTAAGAATGGGGGAAAAAAAAAAAGGAGGATATGTTGATTATGTGTGTGAAGCCAAAAAAACAGTTGCAGTTCTGTTATTGGGTCAGATTCTTAATAGCAGTGAAGACAGCTCTGTTTACTCCAAACAGAGCTTAAAAGTTTAGAACAAACTTTTATCCTTTCTAATAAGTAATCCACAGCTACTAAATATACCGATACCTACACTTTTAAGAACACAACATCACTATCATGCATCTTCAAAGACTTGGATTAAGCTTAGACACTTTCTTCAGTGGTCAAAAACATTAGTATGTACCGTAAATTGTCCTAGGACGTCAACTTTGAAAAACCAACCCTACAGGTTCGTGGGTCGTGTTCGGCAACAATTATTGCATTGAACAAGTCATCTTATAGACTGCATCCCAAGGGATTTAAAACTTTGCTATGCAAATATGTAACACACCTCCGCGGCGTTGACCTCCGAAATTTTACTCATCACCCCTCTTTCTACACTTTCCGTTCTTCTCTTCCTAATTCTGATGGTCGTTACTGCAAAGACAGTAACGACCATGCTAATGCTACTGACATGGGATGTCTAACCTACTTACTAAGTTATCCTCTCGGGCACTAAAAATTTGCTTCTTTCTGTAACTCAGATAATCACCATATCTTTTTTATATATACCAACCTAACTTCCTATAATATAGCATCGTTAAGAATACCATGAGCAGAAGGTTAAACAAAATTAAAGAAGAGTTTTTCCAGAAATTCATACAAGGGAATGATTTATAACTGACAACAGACCGGAATCCCCATGTAACAAGAACACGTCCAAAGGAACATAAGGAGAGTTCAAAGAGGATCCAAGCCTATAAGCCGGTTGTAATATTTTACTCCCCTTAGCACACTGAACAGTTAGAAGACGCGGTCCAGTTCTCATCTCCCAGACCTACATGAATGACCAACATAAAAGAAAAAGAATCATTCTATGAATAAAATCAAAGAATAAAATTTCAAAACAAGAAAACTGGATTGCAGTAAAATG
>JANITW010000205.1:5876-20542 GCA_027564335.1 Erythroxylum williamsii | reverse complement strand
GAACTTTTCAACCCGCATTCCCGTAACTTTAAAATGAAGATGGTCGACTGTTGATGAAGGATAAGAGGAATTAACAACTTCTAACTATATTTTATTAATTTTTTTCTAACAGAAAATAAAATTTAAGTTTTAGTGATGATCTTAAAAGTTTAGAACAAACTTTTTTGCCATAATCCAAAAAGAAATTGAATGTTTGCAAGAACATTTAGAATCATATGTTGTTTTTTTGGCAAAAACATTCAGACCCTTCTTTTTTCTGATTGTTTGGTTTAGGATGATATCTTTCTTTCACTTCTTAGAATCTGATTCTAGTCTCTAGCAGGATGCGCTTTCCAATGTTCACCGATTAATATCACTTTTTGGATGTCATGGGTTACTTTGATATAGTTCTGGTGCTTGGAATTCATTTCTTTTCCTAACACAGCTGATTCGTATCTTTCCAGTTTGCTCCCTTTCTGAGCTCAATGTTTATACAAGATACTCTGGTAAATTTGTCTCTCCTTATTTTACCAAACAATGAAAAAAAAAGGGGGCTTGTGAGGCGGGGAAAGATACTTTCAACATATGGGAGTCGTTGGGTCCGATCCTAGCTTTGAATTGCCTTTCCGTTCTTCTCTTCCTAATTCTGATGGTCGTTACTGCAAAGACAGGTCTATCATGCTAATGCTACTGACATCGGATGTCAGTAGCATTAAAGATTTATCCTCTCGGGCACTAAAAATTTGCTTCTTTCTCTAACTCAGATAATCACCATATCTTTTTTATACATACCAACCTAACTTCCTATAATATAGCATCATTAAGATTGCCATGAGCAGAAGGTTAAACAAAATTAAAGAATAGCTTTTCCAGAAACTCATACAAGGGAATGATTTATAACTGACAACAGACCGGAATCCCCATGTAACAAGAACACTTCCAAAGGAACATAAGGAGAGTTCAAAGAGGATCCAAGCCTATAAGTTGGTTGTAATATTTTACTCCCCTTGGCACACTGAACAGTTAGAAGACGCGGTCCAGTTCTCATCTCCCAGACCTACATGAATGACCAACATAAGAAAAAAGAAAAAGAATCATTCTATGAATAAAATCAAAGAATAAAATTTCAAAACAAGAAAACTGGATTGCAGTAAAATGCAGTTCTTTACATAAACTCATTAGTTAAGTAATACGTGGAAAATTTTCAGCTAGAAGGAAACAAGACATCTAGCAAGTCAGGTTTACTACCAACTATCTAACACCTGATACAACTGCTGTAGAATTTCAAAGACCTGATTTCTGGCTATTGATCTTAAACAACTATTGCATGGAGATATTCAGTTAGAATGTCCCTTCTACAAACCATTTGGCAACTCAATCCCCACCTTCTTCTTTGTTTTTCTTTTTTCTTTTTTTTAATTGGACACTGCATTTTGAAAGGAAAGAAAAGCAAACAGTAGATGACGATAATAGAGGGCATGGCAGGAATCAGGAATAAAAGAAAAGCAATCTAACAACCAAAATGAATAGCATGAGTCTATAAAACATATAGAAAAAGATTTTAGCAAATGGATTACAAAGATTAACCTCAGCTGTGGAAATAAAAAGGCATTACACCAACAGAAGACAAACAGTCCAATGCTATTATTTGACAGAGTGAACATCAAAGAAAATAAACAGAAGTAACTGAGAGAATTTGGAGGAGGAATTTTTAATCATATCTGACTAATAGACATACATTAGAACACTAACCCTAGTACAACTTCAGAAGTAAATTTATACAGATTTGTTAGATCACATGATTTATGGGATACTTTATCCTTATTTCATGGATATCATTAGTACTATATTTTATGGACATAATCATACAGATTACGTTTTCCCACACTCCCCCTCACGCCGGTTAATAGGCATTAAGCATTTCCAGCTTGGATACAACACTTAGAAACATGGGACCGCTTAACGCTTTGGTAAGTACGTCTGCAAGTTGACTATGTGGAGATACGTAAGGTGTGCAAATCAACCTACTCTCCAACTTCTCCTCGATCAAGTGTTTGTCAACTTCGACGTGTTTTGTTTTACCATGTTGTGATGGGTTGATAAAGTTTCTGCTTGCAAATGAATTTCCTTTGAATTATGCATGAATTAACTAATCACACTAATTGCAAATGCCATGTCTGGTTGTGTGTGAAACAAATAAATGAGTTTTTCTACCAGGCGTTGATATGATCTCTTGTCCACTGTATTATCTTCCTCCACTATTACAAGTTTAATATTTGAATCTATTGGAGTACTTGCAGGTTTGCATGTTGTTTTACGTATTTCCTTGAGAAGATCTATGATGTAATTCTCTCAGGAGATAAAAATGCCCTGCTTAGAATTGGCAACCTCAATCTCCAGAAAATATTTCAACCTCCCTAGTACCTTCAATTCTTAATACATACGTTAACTTAAGATCTCTTTCTCTTTAACATCATCCCATGTCACAATTATGTCATCAACATACACCAAGAGAATTGTGACTCCTCCTATAGATGAGGCTTTAATCAACAATATGTGGTCCCCTTGGCTTTGATTGTATCCCATAGGCGTCATAACTCTTGAAAATCTTCCAAACCATTCTCATGGTGATTGTTTGTTTGTTCAATGCTTTCTTCAATTTACAAACAATATGAGTAGCCAATTTCTTTCCATAACCTGGAAAAATCTCCATATAAATCTCTTTTTCTAGTTCTTAATGTAAAAATGCATTTTTCACACAAAATTGTAATTCCCAACTATACTTAGCTACAAGTGAAAATAAAATTCTAAAAGTATTCAACTTAGCAACTAGAGCAAAAGTCTCTAGATAATCAATTCCATAGGTTTATGTATATCTTTTGGCTATCAACCTTGTATCTTTCTATTGATCCATCTGCTCTATATCTAATTGTGTACATCCATTTACATCTCACCAATTTCTTCCCAATCGATAACTTCACCAACTCCCGAGTTTTATTTTTCTCCAATGCCGCCACTCCACATTCATAACTTGTTTTCATTTCTCATAAACAAAGCCTCAAATAACGTGGTTGGAAACCCTTAAGTCCTAATTGCGAAATTGTCCGAGCATTAGGGAGTTTTGACCAATGTTTGATACTCGAGGTGACGGAATAAGGCAAAAACTTGTAAATAGACAAAGAAAATAGGCATTGTCGATGAGTAGACATGCAATGATGTAAATTGGAGAAAATCTTTGATGAGATAATATTTAGATGCAAGACCAAAAGATAACTTAAGATGAATCTGGGTTAAAAGGTTAGCTGGATCACATGCATGAGAGAGACATCTAAGAGCTCTACGAACTTAATGTGCTCAAATAGGTTGATCATGAATAATGGCTTGACATGGGTAAGCATTGGACTGGACCAGTTTACTATGAAAGGCTTTGCGCTTGGATGACTTATAATTAATGGATAGGGATTAAAGAAAGATTTTAGAAGATGTGGCGGATAAAATCACAATAGATATACATCAATTGTAAAAGATAAAGATCATGTAGGAGGATCATCTGAAGATAGTAGAGTTCTTTATAGATATGACTGCATCATTCACAGTTAAACATAATTTCTTATCTTCCTAGTTGTGATGTAGCTAAATCCTATTGGAAAAAAAGACCTATTTGGATTGAGATGTTATCCAATTGGTTAGTGTGATATAATCTAAGAAGGATAGGATAGAGGTGATCTAGTTAGTCCAGTTCAATTAAGATTTTGAATTGTAAAGCTAGAAGTGCTTATAAATAGCTTATTTGAGTCTTGCTCTTAGGGAGAAGAGACAGAGGGGAAGGAACATAATGAGAGAGAACATTCCTTTATATACTTTTAGGGAAGTAATAAAGGTTAGTTTTTACTGTAGCTCTCGTGTATTTATTGTTACCTATAATTATTTAATACTTTTGTAATATTCTTACTCAAGTGCGAGAGTTAAATACTTTGAGGGTCATGAAGCATAAGAGAACAAGATTTTGTTGGTCAACGATCACGTGAGAAGGCTATATCTTTGCTTAAATAGACCTAAGTGAGATTGTTGTACAAAGAAGTATGCACAACTTTGGTATAAGTTTGGAGTCTAGAAAAATCTTTGTAATAATAGGCATGGTAATGGTGTTTAGACTAATAGGCTTTATGCGATGGTGAACAATTTTTAGAACAAAAATAAATGTGCAAGAGGATATAAAGGTCATCTTTGCACTCTCTCATTCCTTTTCTAATAGTGATAGGAAAATCATAGTTATCATCACTCACCTAAAATTCAAATTCATTTTGTAATAAAAGATTAAAAATTGTTACCTCAATCTCAGGATTTGGGTTGGACTCTTGGACTTGCAAAGATTTTGTAGCAATCTTTTCCTTGCAAAAACTTGCCCTTTTTCCAGAAAAAATGTGCAAGAGGATATAATTGTCTTTTTTTTTTCACTCTCGCACTCCTTTTCTAATAGCAATAGGAAAATCATAGTTATCATCACTTACTTGAAATTCAATTTCATTCTGTAAAAAAGATTAGAAATCGTTACCTCAATCTCAGGACTTGGATTGGACTCTTAGACTTGCATAGATTTTGTAGAAACCTTTTTCTTCCTTGCAAACAATTGCCCTTTACCAAATCTCATGTTTTCAAGAGCAAAATCTATTTTTTCTTGAGGATTTCAATTGTAAATGCTTGTCACAATTCTTCATTTGCAGGTTTAGGTGGTGCAATTCAGGTGGTGTTGGTTAGGTGTAAATACGGGATAGTTGGATGCTCATTTTGTAGCATGAAAAGTGATTAGTAAGTAGTCTTTATCCTTATCTTCCATTGTTGAATTCTCCCCCTGAAGATAAGGATTTTTGAAGTAAGACTCAGGTTCATGAAAAGTGACATTCTTTGAGACAAAACTTCTTTGATGGAGGGTGGCTTGTATCCTTTCTGAGCGGATGAATATCCCACAAACACACATTGTATTGCCCTTGGATCTAGTTTCCCTCGGTTTGATTACGAACATGGGCAGATGATATGTGCCCAAAACCTCTAGGAACAAGATTATTAGCAATGTGTAGTGTGGGCTAGAAGGTTGAGAGTTTTTCCATGGGACTCATGAATCCTAAGATCCTAGGAGGCAAATGAATGATAAGATGAGTTGCTCTCTAAAAAGATTTAGGCATCTTTTTTTGGAACATAAAGGCTCAGATTGTTTCAAGGAGATGAAAGTTTTTTTCTTTCTACTACCCTATTTGCTGTGGAGTATTAGCACAAGAGTCGTGGACTATCCTTTCCTTTCAAAAGTATGGAGTTAGGAATTGATTAAACTAATCCCAGGTTTATTTGACTAAAAACTTTTGATGTGGACTCCAAATTGGTTTTTAACCATCGAACAAAAATTTGAATAGTATTACTAACCTCAAATTTGTGTTTGAAAAGCAAAAGCCAATTGACACGAATACAATCATCAATGAATAAGACAATCTATCTTGCCCCATAGACGTTAAGAATAAGAGAAAGTCCGCAAATATCACTATGAATGAGATGAAAAGGACTTCTTTTATTACTAACTGGAAATGGTATATGCTCGTGTTTAGCAAGTTCACGCACTTCACAGTATAATTTTCAACATCTAAACCTTTAAACATAGCAGGAAGTAGAATTTTAATAATCCTAAAAGAGCGATGTCCAAGTTGGTGATGATGAAGCTAAATTTTTTCTTTATCAGATGAAATAAGTTCTAAAATAAAGGAATGAGAATCTGCCCTTGAAAATGTTTGATTGACTCCATGCTTTAAGGTAGTATAGGCCATCCATTCTTTAGCACATCCAATCATCTTTCCCAAATCCTTGTCCTAAAATACACAATAACTTTGATGAAAACTACATTGCAACAAAATATTGAGTTAGTTTTTGTATAAAGATAAGGTTTGTGGATAATTTAGGTACATGAACATATCTTAGGGTTAGTGAAGGACTTATTTTAACATCTCCCACACCTGCTACAGTTGTCAAAGAGTCATAAGCTATAGTTATTTTTCTACTACTAGGACATGGAAATAGGTGGAAAAAATGTTTGGTGAATGAATCATATGGCAAGTAGCTCTGGAGTCCATGGCCTATGAGTTAGCAGAGGTTGTACATGAGACATTTCCAATAGAGAATGAAAACTCACTTGAATATGCCAAAGAACAAGTAACTAATGGGTGTTTAGGGTTGCTAATAAGTTATCTCACCCTCTCAGCCTCTTATGGCTACGTCTGCTTGGCTGTTATAGTGCTAATTCACTGTTTTGTGCCGCAACAACCTGGATTTAGGCTTTGTCCCTTGACTGCTCTCCTTTCTGTTCCCATTCTTTACTTTAAGGAAACAAGCTGCCACACTTTTCCCGCATATGGTGTGCCTTCTTGCAATAAGTGCACCACAAATAATCATGTGTTTGGTTGACTAGTTTTTCCAATCTCAAAATAGGACGCTCTTTCCATGTTTGTGGCTGATTTATTGTTGTCACTAGCCACCATGGTTGAGTTGTTCATAACTTGTGATTCAAGCATGAGTGTTCTTTTACTTTCCTTAGTTTGAATTAGTGCCACAACCTCATTAAAACATGGTATCTGTGGTTTGCCAAGCATCTAGATCCTTGATCAAATTCAGGATTGAGTCCTACAAGAAAATTACAGACCCTACCTTGCTCAATGAAGCCTTTTACAACAACCGCATGTTTAGGACAGTTTGTTTTTACCACTTTGCAAAGATCAAATTCTTGCCATAAGGATTTATGTTGGTTGGCATAGTGACTGTTTGGTTTCCTTGTTTTACAGCAATTGTCTTCACTTTAACTTCTCCCTAGCTTTAGAATAGGTTTGTTGAATTGCATCCCAAATATCCTTGGCAGTATTCAAAAACATGTATGTGTCTCTAATTTTAGGAATCATAGAATTCCATAACCATGCCATAATCATGGAGTCTTCTTGATTTCATGCTTCAAACCAAGGATCTTCTGGCTTAGGTCCAATACCTATCATATTACTAATCCTCCCTTTTTCTTTTAGCACTATACAAACAAGTTGGGACCACTTATGTAATTTTTCCCATCTAATCTATATGCAACATGTATACTTTGGAGTTCGCTAGGTTGTTGGGTATAGTTGTCTTCTCTACAACTTCTGACATCTCCAAGGACTAAAAAACGTTTTTTAAGTAATTAAGGCCTTTCACGGGAAGTAGAAATAACCAAAATTAAGGCTGGCAAAGATAATCCATTTTGATATCAGAAAGTAGAGTACAAGGAAAGGAATGGCTAAACAACAAAAGGTTTTAGTTCTAGAAAACCCTATAGCTCTAATAACTATAACAAAATTTGAGGAGGATTTTTTTTTTTTCCATATCTGACTCAAACATACATTACCTCTATACACACAAACCTTAGTATAAAATAGGAACTATATTTGTACAGATTTGTCAGATCCCATTGGGATACTTTATCTTAAATTTATGGACATAATTAGTACTAGATTTTATGGACATAATCATACAGATTACGTTTTCACACAGTAACTAATAGAAAGATCCACTCAACTTTGAGTTGCAATAAAGCAATAGTTGAATAATCGATTGGAGGTACTTAATTGACCAAACAAAACATTGGATTAGAACAGAAAATCGTTTTGAATTAGATAATGTGTACTTGCTCTGCATTGTTATTGGCATCATTACAATTTGGATTGAATTTGCCGACAAAGACTTATAACTTGGACCTCTCAATTGCCAAGTTATCCACATGAAGCAATAAAAGTAATTGAATGTTTAACAACTAATACTCATTGTAAATAGTAACTGAATGTTTAACAACTAATACTCATTGTAAATGATCTCTTTCTAGACTTTCAGCTTAGTTCCTAGCATTTTCTATATTCATTTCATCTACTTGTTTACAAATTTTCGGTGCATTTGATTCAAACCAATATTGACAGGAAGGAAGTGAGAATGCTTTGGCATCCAAGAACATCTAATGTAATTCAAATACATTCATATTTTATGGAGAAACCATAGTTGTAAGAGTAAATTGTTGAAGTATAACATAATTCTTATGATCCATGAAGACAAAATGAAGCAGTAAAAGGCAAGAAAGCTATAAAGAGAGCTACCTCAATTATTCCTTTCCGAGGTGCATGAATAGCAAGGCACAGGCAATAATCACCTTTTGTTAGTTCATAACTCGAGGAACTTGCACGTGCACTATCCTTATTAACTAGCATCTCCGTGAATAGACAGTTAGCATCTCGATATCCCTAACAAGAAAATCTAACGATGGAGACAAGATAATTGCACTGGAAATTGATTAAACACATAAATGGCAGAATCTAACCTTCCAAAGTCGCACCACCACAAGAGCCTGAGTGTCCAAGAGCAATATACGACCAAGTGAATCAGTTATTGCAGCCAATGTTCCACTAGGTGATAATGTTAGCTTTTCACCTTTTCTTGGATGATCCATCAAACTTGTTAATGGAGAAGCTGCCACAAATTATAGCTTTAGGAAATCAAAAAAGTTTTGGATAGCTTTTATTTGAACATGTTTACATATACAACACAAGCTATCTTAATAGTAAGTTTGTGAAAAATTTCTCCCGTTGACTATGGGTTTATTAAATAGTGAAACAAATTCCATATTTAGTTAAATACTCCTCTAGGTTTCTACTTCTTCACACGCATAAATCCACTCCAGTGAACACACGCACACGTGAGCTAGGTGCAAAGCAAGAATGAGCAAATGAAAAGGAAAACTTTAAACCAACAGAAAAAAAAAAACACAGTACCAAGTGCAAAGGCTGTAAACCAAAGAAGAAACAATCATAAATATTGTTGTGAAGAGAATAAATGAAAACAGAAAAGAGAAAAAGGGATACAAGAATTACTAGTTTAACTACAAGGATTATAGCCAAAGATACAAAGATTATAGCTACGAATACAAAGATCACAGATACTAGGAGGTGTTATTGATTAAATTGATCTCATAATAGCAGTCCAATAGAGGTTGATACTAATATTCTTTAACAGAATCCCTCAAACGATTTAAATATAATGTCGAACGAAGGTGATTTATACCCTTTGTTTTGGTAACAAAATATCATGTTACTAATGTTTTACTCGTAATTAATTCCTTAAGAACGTACCAAAGTTCAAGACTAATTGCAAGTGAATTACAACTTAATCTAATATTCACCTTCAAGAAAAAGCAAAGAACAAATTAAACAGGGAATACTTAAGAGCAACATGTAGATCCAATTGATTTGACAAAATCAAAGCATTTGATGTACAATTTGACCCAATAAAAATTGATCTTATGAAGAGATTGATTGTAAAGCATGTTGAAGATTGAAGTAATTGTCCACTGGAAGAGGCTTTTAACCTCTATAGGACCTATTTGGGTAACATATAAGACATTAAAGTAATATTTTTATATTGGATACTCATAATACTAATAATAAATCAATTAAGTTAAAAGATCCTTTGCTACAACCGTTATGTAGAGGCATGAGTAGATGTAGAGGTTTGGTTTTAGGGATCGTTGGTATATCTGCTTCGGCTCCACTTCAATGTTCAACGGCAGCTAGGTTCCCTCTATTCTTATCTCTTCTCTACCTAGATCTGCCCAGATCTCATCTCCCTTCTTCTTTGATTTGCATAAGTTCGTGCTTAATTTGGCTACTTGTTCCCAACTACTGTTTATGGGTTGTTGTCTATTTATCTTCTTTTACTAATCATGCAGGAATGATAATAGAAGTAGATCTAGGAAATGAATAGATTCTTCATACGGGGTTTTGGTTAAATCTTGGATAGGTGTCTTCCTCCATTGATTTTCAAGTTGTGGAGACGTTGCATTGCTCATTTCAAGGGATGATGGGTCTCAAGTTCACAAAAAAGGAAAGAAAACAAAAGAAGCCTATGTTGAGTCAAATCTAAGAGTTTATTCGCTAATAACAAAATTTTGGGGTATGATCAAGTGTGAATCTTAGGAGAATATTAATTAGGAAGCACTATTTGTTATCTGTCTTTTATAAATCGCTTTATATTACTATTAAAAGCAGGTAGAAAATATCAGTTGTGTTGGTTGTTGTTGTTGTTGCTCTCTTACCTAGGTGCTTCCGGAGGATTTGAGGTTGTCTTTGAAGATTCATAAGGTTTTTGCGAGCTTCTTGTCTGTTTTTTATGGTGATGAAAGTATGGTAGTTGTCTGTTTTGGGTTTTGCTTTAACCTCCAAGAAGTGTATGTGTGTAACCCATCTTGCCTTTCTCTTGTCCCCTGACTCCTCTCCTCCAAACTCCTCTAAACAATCCAAGGTGCGCTCTTTATGCTTGTGTTTCTAGTCGTATTTGGGTTTTAGAATTTGGTGTTCATTCTTGGGGTCTTTAAATCCTATGACGAAGCAACACTAAGATAAGATCTGCAATAGAGCTAAAGAAGGGGATCGAGAACCTGGGTGGACATCTGAACGTGTATACTAGTAGAGACAGACAACGTATTATGCTAAGGTTTTGGGTAAAGATGTGGGTAAGGCATTGGTTTTTCATGTTTTGCTACTTATAATGAAAATAGATACGGGTCACGCAGAGGTTAGTTTTTCACAACGAGCTTTGGAAGGATTTCGATGCTTGGATTGTTGTTTGGCTCTAGTACCTTTTCAATATCTACTTCAATATCTACTTTAATATCTACAGCAAACAGGTTAGTTTTTCTTTTCTTCTTTGGTGAAAAAAAAGGAAACTTTCTTTTTGGTCATTGATTATAAAATGGCAGATCGCAAAGTGACGACTGGTTGCAGTTTTTATCGTTTTGATATTAATATTAGTATTCAATGCGTATCTCTGTGTTGCTCTCGCTCTTTCTTGGCGCTCCCACTCTCTCTTCCTTCTTCGCAGCCTCCTTGTTTTAGCTATAGTTTTTGGTTAATCAGTCTCTTCTGCTTTGGTATTTCTAGATTTTGTTAGGTTTTCTGAAATTTTTATTCTTTATTTATTTATTTATTTTTGCTGTTGATATTAGCTTCTTTGTTTGATTTAGTGTTTAATACTTTCTAGGTTTTATTATGTTGATCTCTTTGCATCTAATATTGCTGGGTTTATGTCAAGATTGAATTTATATGTTTAATGATCTTATGGTTTCAGACGTTTTGTATTTCTACATGTTCCTTTTTTTTTGGGGTTTCCGTGTTTTGTATGATTCAAAGTCTTATTCTTTGATGCTTTATCATTCTCTTTTCATTTGGGTATTAGTGCTTTTCTAAAGATAAAGAGGTGATACATTTCATTATATTTTAGTTTTAAAATATTTTGGAAAGTCGAGTTATATTTTATTTTTTATTTAGTTATGTATTTATTGTGATTTTATTTACATAATGATTTAGCGTGAAAGTTTTATTTATTTATTCGTTAACCTGCATCACTCTTTTATTGTCACATCTGCAAGTGGGTCGATCGGAAATAGCCTCTCTACTATGTAAGAATAAGGTTGCGTACTATCAGACCTCTCGAGACCCCGTTTTATTGTAGAACTTCAAACTGAGTGTAATGATGATGATGATGTGGATATTTCAAATGATGATGTAAGGAGCCCTTTTGAAATAGATAAACAATCTTATATTTTTCCTACCTAATAGCTATTAAACACAAAATGCTTTGAATATCGAGGCACCAGTTTAATGTTGAAAGAGCGAATTGGTGAGTGAGGAGGTGATAGGGATTAGAGTATTTCAATGATACTACTTAGATCTAGGGCAATATGGTGATGCAAATTGCTCAACAATGATGATGATATCTATCTGAGGTAAGATCAACGTCAAGGTCTTTTTAGAGTCTGTTGTGTAGAGAAAGAAGGTTAAAACAACACATATGAGGGGTGATGCTAGTAAAAGAGCTAGAGGAGAAGAGTATGAAGAAGTAGTCAATGGTTGAGAAGGGAATTATGGAGAAAGTAGTGACTAAGTCAATAACTAAAAGAAAGGAAAAGAAGCAATTTGACAAGTAGAACAAGCTCAATGTCAGTGGAGATGGAGAGTAATGATGCAACAATTTTCTTTAACATAGAAAATAGATTCTAAAGATGATGCTTGTGGTTTTCAGAAATATGGCTTTAGACTGTAATACCATGTGAAAATAGACTAAATGAGAACGCGTAAAGAGAAAGAACACAAGATTTGCATGGTTTTATTATGAAGCTTAAACCCACAAATACAAAGATACTAAAATATGCTATTGACTAATTTTAACCAATCTATTGATAATAGCAGGAAAAATACAAGCTAATACTAATATTTTTTAATAGAGTAACTAAATTATTTTACCATAGGATATTTGAGTTACAATATTATATATAATTATACACAACAATAATATTGAATCTTTAAGATCTTTAACAACTGTAAATGGCAAAAATTGTGAATGACAACCCTTTCAATCTTGTTTGTTCATTTTATACACACAAGTGAGATGTAAACTGACTAACAACATACAACTCTAGGCAATAGAAAACAAGCATGACTGTGATGGGGCATATGAGAACCTATCAAGCTGAAATATAACAGTAAACAGGTTTAAATCTAATGGAAGCATACTTTTGCTAAGTACTTTTGACACATAAATCTCTATGAATTACAAAACACAATATAACCAAGAAACTTACCTTTAGCAAATGACTGAGGCTTCACTTCTGACCTTTTGGTAAACGTTGGTTCGCTTCTCCATATCATTTTTGAGAAGGAAGCTATTGTTGAAAATGTTGCTGGTACCACTTTTGAAAGAATAGCTCCCACTAAAGACCTATTTTTGTCTTCTGAAAGTCTTTAAAAGATTCAAAAAGATTTTAGTAAATGCCGTAAAACAAAATAACACATAATGGTGTTACAGTCAAAAGTATTGATTTTTACAAAATGATTTTCAGATATATCGAAAAAAGTACTGCATGGCAAAGCACCAAAAAACAAACCTGAAAGCAGAAATTACAGCATTCTCTCCAATTGTCACAGCACAATAATAACGTTGGCTTGACTGCCCAACAATAAAAATCGCTGAACTCAAGCACCAGAAAGTGTGAACTATGTTTGCTACTCTACACTGCAAAGCCCCTTAAAGAAAGCATTCGCTTACAAGCTTAAGGATCAAATGTGATTACCTGAACTTCCATCAACGGAGGTGGCATAATATCAGTAATTGCAGCATCTGCACACAACCCGTACTTGCCAATATTCCACATTTGGTAATGCAATCTTCTGAAAAAGCTTCCCGAATCTTCTGAGTTCATTTCCTTTTCATCCCAGAACGGTGCATGAGAATTTTGGAACCATTCTTGCAGCAGATTCTAAGGATAACACATTAATCACCAAAGAAAAGCAAAACCCAGTCTTAAACCAAAGCACTAATTCGTTAAGAGAAGTTCAAAACAATCTTTTACGTAAATATGCACCTGAATATCAGAGCCATCAAAGCGAGCAATTACACCAGAGAAAACGACTGAGACCTCATTTGAGTAAGAATCATGGGTCAAATCTTTCTTAGTTCCTCGAACTCTTAATTTCAAAATTTTCCCAGGATATACCATCTTCAAAGCAACAACAAAATATCACCATCTTTAAAATCCAGACTTCTATAAATTTAACCAAAAGAAGCTTGAATACTCAAAAACAAACCTGTCTATGGACCAAATGCCCATCCAATGAATAAACCAGCAAATACCCCGAAGAGGTCCCTACAGCAATCACTCGAATCTCGTCGTAAACAAGCCATTCCAAGGCAGTGATGAACTCAGACTGGATCGGTGACAGTTCGGGTCGGATCCTGAACCGTGGGTCGTCGTCCCAACCGGTGATTAAGATGACAGAGCCGTTGGCGATTGCGATGGAGTGGCCACCGAGTGCGCAGTGGAGGTTGGGGTTCTCCACCAGCCACCCCTCTTTTCCGGCGCCGACGTCGCTCAGCTCCTCGCAAGCTATGCACCCTAGCTCCGTCGTGTGAGTCCGTTTCGCAAATGACGTCGTTTTGGCCCTCGGAATTGATTCCATCACTGTAGTCTAAATGCAAACTTGAATTGAACGATTCCTCAGATTTGAAGATCCAATTCTGCCCACCAACAATAGAAGGTAAAACTATTGTATCGTCAGATCTGGATATGCTTAAAGAAGGAATGAGAATGTGGGAGGTGACTCTCGTTGGATCCTTCATGGACAAGAGGCCCTCTCAAAGTCATGAACTCCTGGGCAGGGGACAAATACGGGACTCCAAGAATTGTAGGCGGAGCTTGTTCACATCAACACCTATGACAAAGAAAAGGGGATTGCTATATATTATAATTGGACGAACCATATTTCGATATTTAAATTTTAGGATAACTTTATAAGCGAGAAAAAAAAAATATTTCTTTCTTTTTAGTAAAATAATATAATTAATAAAAATAACTAAAGTATATTAAATATAATTTTATTCCTTTATTAATAAAAATTATTTCTTTCTTTTTTAGTCAAATAATATAATTAATTAAATATATTTAACTAAAATAAGCTTTGATAAAAAATTTTAGCAAAATAATTTAATTAATTAAATATCATTAATTAAAATATATTAAAATTAAAAATAATTAATTAGAATACATTAAATTTTGATATAAAAATTTAACAAATTTTTTTCCTTTTATA
>JANITW010000202.1:23989-37935 GCA_027564335.1 Erythroxylum williamsii | reverse complement strand
ATTTACAAAAACTGGTGAGTCTCTCTCCAATGTTGAGTCTTGAAAAGGGTTTTTGTTTCTTTTTGCATTCCATGTCTGAAGAGAAGCTTGGATATCACAATCGTGAAATCCCGCATGAGAGATTTTCTTGATTGAATCCATCTTACCAAACTGATGTAAATTTTTATATGTTTTATGCATATGAACATGGGCAGACACATTCGATGAAGATGGGGGTAAGGAGTTGGAGAGCATAAATGTGGTCAGAAAAATTAGAGGATCGAGGTCACCGCCAGGACCTGTCTGTCATATTCCTCCATGCGGGTGAGGAATAGCATGGATGAAAGAGTTAATACTATAGCACCATCAACCACCGGTCACCGTCCAACTTCAACCTGGCTACGCCTCGCCTCCAGTTATTCAGTGTTGCAATACTTGTTCAGTTGTTCCTGCTTCGAATGTTACAGAAATAAAAGCTACAATTAATATATAAAAAGATCATTTATCGTATACAAATATAAAATTACGAATAATATAAAATATATTTAAAATATTACAATTTTATCATATAATAAATAATAATTACATTAAATGAAAAAAAACAATAGACATCCTTAATAATTTACATCACAAGTCCATGATAAGGAAACAATCAACTAGAAATGAAACCTAAAATAAAGATATTTACAATTACATTGTACCTGGTACTTCATTCAATTAAATACAAGATACTCGCTATAATTGCATTGACCTCAACTCTCATTTAATACAAAATCTTTATCAATGAGAAGAGTCTCACCAAATGACATGTCAATACTTTTTCATCCAAGATTATCTTTCAAATCACTCTCATTTATCAAACTTGTTTTCTTAAAAACTCAATCCACCAATATTATCAATGCAAATTGGACCTATTGAACTTTTTGTTCTATTAAGAATCCTAGTAAACAATAAAATTAAACTATTAAAAAATTATAAGAAACTATATCTAAATTAATAATGATAATAACATAACTTTCTAAAGCTTTAAGTTGTATCAAACAAAGACCAAGTCATTTAATCTTTTGTTTTCCAATTTATTTCTTTTCTTGGAATTGATGAATTCAAATGTGCTTTAATTCCTTTCACACTCTATTGCATTCACATATTGATTTATAATTCAAATTACAATTCTTTACAATTTTAGAACACAACTTTCAAATTGGTTCCATCAAAAAACTGTAAGCCGTAAGACAAAAAAAAGTGTTATAAACAAAATAAAGTAATAATTAATTTTCAACAAGTAACAAAAGTGAAAAAATATATATCTAGATTAAGTTTTGTTATTTGTCGAATAGCAATTGGCATCCAAAAATCTCCATAAGCCTCCTTATAAATCTCCATTTGTAAGCTTAGGAGATCTTACATCATCTCATGAGCAACAACAATTGTAATAATTAATAGCATTCTCATATTAACTTCAACTTTATTAGAAAAACCTAGTCTGAAATTGACACTAGGATTCAAAAATGACATAGCTATAAACAACTGAGAGTAAAGTTGTCTTTCTCGTCTCTCATTGAAGGCTACAAGACAAGGTATGTACAAAGAAGACCTATTTTTTAGATTGGACTTAATTGCTTCCTTCGCTCTCTTCATGACATCATAAAAATAACTCATTTTTATCTCTTCATCATTATCAGTCAGATAAAACACCCTCACCAAAAGTTTACAAACTTGGATGACAAATCAATATTGGGACCAAAATTTAGTATCTTCAGGTATAATTCTAGAAACCTCCAATCTAGCTTTAGATTTAGCATACTAAAATACAACTTACTTATCACTTGTAAACATTTGTTTCAACTCTTTCTTCATCATAATAAAACACTACAAGTGATAAAAAAATTTGTTATAAATCTTGTAATAGTAGGATGACACAAATTTCTACCATTGGTAAAATCCTTTTTCATTAAATTCAAGACTTATGTACGATTGTAGATGGACTTAGTCACCTTTTCTACTTTTTGCACAATCTCTTCAATAATAGAAAATACCTAACATCCCCTATATTTTCCTGCACTAAATCAATGCAATGTGTAGCATAAGGAGTCTAGAAAAAAGAATTTTGCTTACTTTGTAATCTTCTTCCAGTCGCCTTATAAGTGGAATCATTAACAGTAATAAACTGAACAATATTTATGGTCTTACTTCATTCAAAATTTCATTAAATATTTCAAATAAAGTATCAGCATTCAAAACAAGGCCAAATGCATCAATAGATTTCAAAAATATTGAGCCCTTTGTAGAATAAACTAAAAAATTAATAATAAGCTTATGTCTCCTATTTTTCTGACCGTCACACATGATTGAACACCTATAATTAGCCCAAGTCATTTGTCTTTCATCCAAATAACTTTTAATATCATAAATAGAGCTACTCAAAATTTTACCCATCTAGTCATCAATAGAAGGAGATTTGTATTCCGGACTGTAAGACCCTATAACATCCACCATAAGCTAATAATAATAAGATTGGGAAGTATTGAATGTTATACTTTAATCATACTACCATCTACCCACTGTCATATTTTATATTGTGAGCCGCTTCTCTTGATTGCATAGAATTACAAATTAAAAGTTGAGCTTCAAGAATTGTTCGTGATGTAAAAAAATTCGACACCTAACTTCTTATTTTCCTAACATCAGGTCCTTCAAATACAACATTCACTTCTTACTAGATATGAGGAACACTACTACCTTCAACATTTCTACTATCATCCTGAACACCAACAAACTAACTTTCACTACCAATTATATAATTCAATCTCTTCCTTTTTTTCTTTCTCATGTTAATACTCTTTAAGCAAAGTCTTCATATGTTATCTCACATCGTGACTCACTTTTTTACAAAGTTCCACATCTCATTTAACCCTAGTTAAATGCTTCTTTAATCTAGTGATTCCTCCACCTTTCAAATGTTTGTTACAAAATAAGAAAATAGTATGGTTTATACCAAGGACCAATGCAACATAAGCTCAAGTTGGATTATTGTATCTTCCTGAAGCGGTTAAATTATCAAGAACACTTGAATTTCCTTTCATTTATCTGTAATAAAATAATACATATATCAAAATAAAGAATACATAATTTCATTATCAATTACTATCAAAAAATATTTTTTTACTAAAAATCCAAACTGACACAATTAATACACATATACATTTGATATAATCTAACTCATTTTGTATGATTACATCATATACAATCCAGCTTCATCCAACATAATTCACCAATAAGTCAAAAACCAACAACATACACAATTACAATTAATACACATATAGATCTAATATAATATAATTCATTTTGTATAATTATATCATACATAATTTAGCTTCATCCATCACAATTAACCAATAAGTCAAAAACCAACAATATACACAATTACACAATACATATATACATCTAATATAATATAACTAATTTTGTATTATTACATCATATGCAATTCAATTTCATTAACACAATTTACCAATAAGTCAAAAACTAACAATTCAAGTATTCAACATACACAATTACACAATACACATGTCTATCTTATATAATATAAGTCTTTTTGTATATTTATATAATACACAATTCAATTTCATCCTACGCAATTCACTAATAAGTCAAAAACCAACAACTCAATTATTCAACATACACAATTATAATTTACACATGTTCAACTTATATAATATATTTCAATTTATATGATTATATCATTCAACCATAAGCTAAAGACATACACTCACAACTATAACATATTCAACTTCAACCATAACTCACAACAGTAAGTTTACAACTTACTTTATGTAATCTCTTAATTCAACTATAAACTAATATATTTTGTTTAATTATACAATTCAATTTATAATGCTTATAATTTGTTTTCTTAACTAATTTTAATCAATATTATTACTAAAATCCTAATTCCTAACTTTGATTTAATAATCTTTCATTCACCAATTTTAATCAACATTCCTAATTTCTAACCTAAATTTTTTTAATGCATTAATTTTCTTCATAAATTGACAATGCCTAAATTATATTAAAATGGAACCAATTCACACAAACAATTCAAAATTTCAAACCCAACTTTTCCAATGCATTAATTTTCTTCATAAAATGACAATGCCTAAATTACATTGAAATTTTCCAACTCACACAAACAATTCCAACTTTCAAACCTAAATTCCCAACTCTCACAAACAATTTTTAATTCCAAGAATTTCAACAATTTCAGCCATCACAAAATAGACATGCACAGCCAAATATAATGCAAATGCTATTTAAAGCAAAAGTTACGCCTAAAAAATAAAAAATGCAATTAAAAGTTGGATCAATTTTGTCCAGATCTGAAAATTTGAAATTCTAGATCTTCAAATTCTATTGCACTGTACACTCTACATGCACTAGGCACGACAGTGGACAATTGGAAGCAGTGGTTAGGTGGGGGGTCTTAAGAAATGTGTGAGAGAGAGTGAGACAATAGTAGTGTCAGGGTAGGGGGTTTAAACATTTTTTTGTTTTGTAAAACAGTCCTCCATATTTTTAAAATTTACAGTACCAGTATCGATCGATGAAATTGTCAATACTAATGGTTGGTTTGTATTGTTTCTCGACTGATACTGATCGATACGGTACGAAACCGATAATATATCTCAGTAAATAACTAAAGAATAAAATATGATAATTACTTTTGATTATTTGAAGCATTATTTTTATTATCTTCAAAGCCTCCATCTTTCTTAAAAATTTGTAACTTGTATTAGTAATCTAAATTTTTCATATTAAATCAGTACCATAATGCTTTGTCTCAATTATTCTTTCAATTACTAATTTTTAGATCGAAGAACACCGAAATCAAAATTTTCACTTCAGGAAATAATACAGTTATGCATGTTATCTTTTAATTCAAAAAATAATATATTTTGCAAAAGGAGCTAACAAAATACTGAAATTATGCAGGCCTAGAAACTACAAAGTCAAGAACATTCACTATGGTAAAATGTGCTTTAGGCAACAACAAAAAAGCGTAGCTATAAGTACAATTATCGTTACCTTTTTATTAAGGCAACGAAATTCATATTGTTAAATAAAGTGGGGTTGATATAAGTATAAGGTAATCAAATTTTTCGATTAGGTAACAAAATAAAAAAGTTATACGTTTTTACAAAGACAACACATTAATTTTAAAATATAGCAACAATGTTAAATAAATATTACAACACTTTAAGTTTTTTTAGGCAACAATATTAAATAGATAAGGAAACAAAGTGAATTTTTTTCAAATATCATCCTCCATTCCATATGATATATAAGTGAATTAATTCAAATACAAAACAGAACCAATATGTATAGGTGCTCTAAAATCCTTCACCAAGTACCTCCTTGTCCACTCCTAATCATCACCATCCTACAGGAAAAAAAAGAGTCAAGAACTAGATTAGAATTGTAAAACTACTATGCTCAC
The DNA here is from genome assembly GCA_027564335.1 of Erythroxylum williamsii. NCBI lineage: Eukaryota > Viridiplantae > Streptophyta > Magnoliopsida > Malpighiales > Erythroxylaceae > Erythroxylum > Erythroxylum williamsii. Next base: position 32,462 of record JANITW010000202.1, on the reverse strand, counting down.
AAACAAGATATCTAACAGATGAAATACTAACTACTTTATTATGATCTTAATTTAATCAAGACAAATAATATAGTCTAAAAACTAAAAACACAATAATTCAATTTTTTATGAACAAATTCAGAAAGCGTGAAACTAAGTAATTAATCTTAACAAAAAAAGATAACATGATAATGTCCAACAGTAGTGAATTAAGGAAATGAAATCAGTCCGGTTCTAGAAAAGAACTTTAAGAGCAACAAAGTAACTATAGTCTTGAGTTTCCCATTGAACTTGAAACATTTAATCCATTTAGAATATAAAATTAAATAATCCATGATAAGAAACACATTAAGCAATATAGAAATAAACTAGTCACTTCTGTTAATGACAAGCCAATAACTAGTCCCAAAACATGCCCCATAAGAAAAGCTGATGTCTAAATGATAATAACACCTTCACCAGCAGGTTTTGAGTATTCATGCACCTCGCATAGAACCAGTTCTCATAAATTGATGTCACCACATCTGCCCACAAAGTTTAAAAGCTAGGATGTAAAATGATTACGGTAGGACATAAATTTCCAGAATGTGTTTGGGTTAGAGGATGAATAGGCTATTGCTGAGATTTTGCCAAGCAAATCTTATTGGTTTAAACAAATTCTAGCATATAAGGAAGTCACAATGACCATATTTGGCTAGAATGGATAGAATTTAAAGTATCATACCATAAATTTTCAACTTTATTAATCTGAGATAGAGTAGAAAGAAAAGTTAACTAGATAATAAGTCTTCCCATCCATACTGCTCAACATATACTTCTCAGTTACAATCTGCTAAGACATATTATCCATGCTAAGTTATAGGAACCCTTTTTTTTTTTGAGAAGTAAGGAGCCTCCTTTATATTTCAATTATAACCTAGCTTATGAAAAAGATACTCCATCATTTCAAACAATGATGTATTGACCTTAATGGTTTTGGCGCAAAACGAACCAGGAAAGGACTATATCATTTGAGATCTGCTTAACTAGATAGGTTTATTTCACCTATCCAAGAGAAGTAAAGATTAAACTTAAAAGGTAAAGATGGCAAAATATATTGGCATAACACAATAGGATGCAGTTTCTTTATGTGAAGTCGTCAAAAGGTGCTTACAAGAAAACCCACTACTCCTTTCTTCCTCCTCCAACAATTTGATGCAAGATTGAACCCAAAGAAGTGACTATGAGGAAATATTTTTTTCTTATCTAGGTCTTAAATCATGTGTTAGGCACATTGATATAGGAAAAAAACAGAACTCACATTCATTCGCACCAATGATAAAGCTCTCAGTCTGCAGTTGATTGCATTTGCCAAAATCAATGAATTGTCTCAGTTCCATAGGACTTGCTTTGATACCCTCTTGTTTTGCACTAAAAGCATCAGGGTCCAAATTTGAGCTCAAAAATATAAACATGTGAAAATATCAAAATATTAATAGAAAGCATAATCCTAAATAAAACTACAAAATCCCAATTCTGAGAGTTAAATTAATTCTAGAAGAAGGGTAAGAATGTTTCTCTTACATAGTAGAGAGCAAATGAGAGGGAACAGTTGGTTCGTAATTGATAAGCAAAGCAGGTTTTAGAGGTTCACATGCAATTAAAAAGAAATTAGAGAACTTGTCTGAATGAGAGAAAGATATAAAGACGAAACGAGCTCTGATGTGAAGAACCAATATTGATGGAAGCCCACTTGTTTTGAGGCTCTATGCACAAAACACCAATCCATTACACCACAAAAGATGCAAACTCCCTACTATTTTGACTTCAAAGTTCAAACAAAGGGAAGCGAAAACCTAATTGAGAGCTAGTTTTCATGAGGTAAATGAGCAAGACGCAATCATTTGTTAGGGATGCTTTTTACCCCTTTTATTAAAACGTTTTCATATCTGTGTTTTTTTCTACTCCCTTGGAATGTTGATGTTCCTTATTTTCTTTGGGTAGTTGTTAGTTCTTGTAACGTCGTAGTGCTTCTTTTGGTTCTTATTTGACGCAGGAGAGACATAATTTCTCTACAAACACTTTGTTATGTCCTTTTAACATTTTCAATAAATCAATTTTTTAATTTTTCAAAAAAATGGCGGATTTAGGGTTATGTATATATATCACAGTACTTTATTGTAATTTGAAGCAATTGTATCGTTTGATTTAATTTTACTAAATTTATGATTATTTTAATTTTCTTAGACATATTCTAAATACTCGGTAGTAAATAAATAAATTTTATATGTTAAATATACATTAGTAAGTAACTATATAAATAAATATGTAATATTAGTAAATATTAATAATGTAAAAATCAGACGAATCGATCGATTTAACCAAATTAAGTACAAATCGGATGGATTTTCATTTTGGTTTTTACTTTTACTTGTTATTAGTGAAAACCAACTAGTTAACTAATAAACTAACCGGTTTTCGGTGAAGAACCAGAAATAAGGATTTGATTGCATGCTTGCTACAACCAACTCAACAACTCTTCTGGTGAATGACAATCAACTGATTGGACGTTCGTTGGTAGAAAAATGCTTCATTGGTGTTGAACAAATAAAGTACCCCACACACTGTGATGCCCAACTTTCACGCTCACCACCCAGCATTATTCGTTATATTTTTAAGGACAACTTTAGCCGTTGAAGTGGAAGATTGAAAGAAAAACGAGAAGAAGATGAACTGTTGAGGCAATAACATTTTGGAATGTGTAGTTACAAAGAGAGAGAGAGTACAAAGAAGACGAAGATGAGAGATGACAAATGAGTTAAGGCTACTAATTTAAAATATTAATATATTATAACTACATTATAATGGTTTTGAATAAAAAGAATATGGCATATTCTTTAATGCTTTTGGTCACTATTTTGGAGAATATTAATATATTATAGATTCATGACAGTGCCATAATCTATTATGTTCCATCTAAGTCTTGCATACAAAGGAAAATTAAAAAACATGAGGAATTTTGTTTTGTTTTAGGTTTTCTTTCTAGTATTCATAAACTAGTATCCGATAAAGAGAGACTAGTATACTATAAAGTGAAAAGATTAAATAAATAGTAAAATTCTAAAATAAGATTAAGATGTAAATTTAAATTTAATTTCTTATAATATTATAAATATTAGTATTTGTTGATCAAAATTTAAAACAAAAAATTTGTGTATTTCCTATTTAAGCGAAATATTTTATTTTTACTCACTTTTATAATTTTAACTTTATATTTATTATATACTAGTTTTATAGTAATTTAATATCGTTTGAACCTTTAAATTTTAAACTTTTTCTTTAATCGGTTTAATGCCTAGTCTGATTTTTAAAACATTGGTAAATACCCTTTAATAAATAGATAACTGGAACTATAGTAACAATTTTAGATCTTACATATATACGACTTTGTTACAACCTTTTCTCATTTTTTTTACCTTTTCTTATATATAGTAATAAATTAATATTGTCATTGCCTTTGAATATTATTAAAGGCAATACTTTAAAAATTGTTGTCTTATATTAATTTTTAGGGACACATTTTTTAACTATTACTTTTTTTTTTTTGCTTAAAGCAATTTTTGTGTTAATAATTTATATTTATTATTTGGAAGTTGGATCGGCAAACATGTTGCAATATTATAACTAATGGGTCAACATAAAAGTGAGTTTAGTTGAAAAGCCCACTTCATGTTCTGAATGGGACAAAAACGATATCAGAATAACCGAGAAAAGAAAAGGCATAAGCAAAGTTAGGAATCAAAGTATGAAAATATAGAGCCTTTAAATCACTAGAATAGAGTCCTAAGAAGTCAAATAACTCAGCACAAAGCAAGCTAGCCCTTACCATAAGATATAAAAGATTAGGCAAAAGGTTTTTGTTTTTCTTAATAATTCCAACAAAACATTAAAAAATAAAAAATAAGTCTTCAATATTATATAAACAGTACTAAAGCACCCTCAAATGAACGAAATGCATCAACACCGAATGAAATCTTCTGGCCTAACAATCCAGTACCAATCCTATCTCATTGCATTTTAGCCTTCTATTTATGTTGGTACTGAATTGTTGGGCTAGAGGATGAGCCCCCGCATCAACACCTTCTCAAGTCATCATCACCTTGTCACATGGCATGTAATTTTGAGCAAATTATATTTAAAATAATTAATTTTAATAAATAAATATAATATTATAAATTAGATTAATATTTAAAATTTAAATATAATTTACTTTTAAAAATTACGTCATCTTGACTGAAACTTGACACTACAGTTAATTACCTTCCTCCAAAATCTCTAATTTCTTAATAAGAGATTCAAATTTCTAATTTTTCTCTCTATTTTTTTACACTCCCTCTAATGAGAACAGGCAAATTTGGTCATGGTTGAGTCGCTTTGCTTGATTCTTTTAATTTCGTAGGTTGTATGGTTCTGTAATTTCATTTGTTTATACTCAAGGGGACGCCCAACCAACAGTTGCATGGAGAGTCCTTTATCTGACGCATCAATCAGCAACAATGCGAAAAGGACTGAAGTAGATACACATGATTAAGTTAAAGCTGGTGAGGAATTAGTAAAGAAAAAAGACTACAAGAAGATCACGAAAGTTGAGGAGTAAATCAAGAAAATGAAACTGAAAATTGATTTATTGATTAGAGTTGTTATTATTTAATTCTATTGTATGTTTCTGCCGTACGTGTCTTTAATTATTTATTATATTATAAAAAACAGATGCATTGTTTAATTTTTTTATGATTATAACTCATTGAAGGACCAATTTAATGTATTTGACTTAATCATTTTCATATGAGAGTGGTATGAAAATTGGTCCGAGTTCCATTGCAATTCATTTAAGAGAATAAATATGGAAGTATTCATGTTCAGAATTCAGTTTTAACTTCCTTTCATAATTCACAAGCAATAACATGAATTAAAATGGAAAATATATCATGTTACATTGTATTTTTCTTATTTTAGTTACAATGCGATGTACTTATACTTTCTAACAGATATGCTTTTGCATGGGAAGAAATTTTATAACATAGCTGTTTTGTATATAATGGAATAACCAGTTCAACTGATGTTCAGCAAAAAATAGAGAATGGGGAGCACAGGGCTTTCTCTTGGTGCCTGCGGAGGGCAATCTAATAAAGTACCATCTTAAGATTCTCGGAATCAAAGAGTTGGTCCCATGATCAGCTTTTACTTTCTCAGCTAACTTTAAAATATACAAACCCCATTTGTCTTTTGCCACGATCTGTATAATTTAATCATACAGATGAATCAAGTGTATATCCAATCCTTCAACTGTTACTTTCTTCAGACTTAAAATCCACTCGCTTCCTTTTGCAATTCTCTGTTGCAACGGACATGTCATGATTGTCTATCAGCAATTTCTTCAAGCTTTTTTTATATTTTATTTGCGATAAATCAAGACATTTCTAATTTTACTATAAGGTACGCAGGCTTTGGCTTCCACCACATCTAAAGTAACGAGTTTTTGAGAGAAAGGCGTAGGCGTGGCAATTGGGCTCAACTATAGCCTGAAGTCAAAACGTGAGGTCCGAGTTAACCGGACTACGGGCAGAGATTTCTAGGCTTGATTGGGCCATAAGCTAAGCTGGGCTTGGGTCAGGGCTATTCCTGCTCAAGGCCCAACTGGTCCACAAACCTGGCTCGGGTCAAGTCTGTTTTGGCTCAAGACCCGACTAAGAGCAATAAACTTACACGTTTAAAAAAATAATAATAAATCAAGCCCTGCTCACATTGGGCCCGTCTAGTTGGGCCCCAAGTCACATATCGATCGGTCCCCAGTCGAACGAGGTTTTTACATCAAGATTCACCGACATGTTTACTTATGAGTTAATGATTGAAATTCTCCTTTGCTTTCCTTTTGATCATTCTATATTCTTTTTTAAGAATTTATTTATAAATGAATTACTTAATTACTATAATAAACCAATTTGGCATGAGAAATGTTAATGTATAAAGTATACATTATATACATTATATATTTGTATAATAATTATAAAGTATATTTTTTATATATTCTTGTATAAATTTATGTATAAATATCTCCTTATATATTAGGTTTACACATACACAAATATAAGCTTGCTTTACCTTCTTATATGGTATGAGAGCTTCTTTTATAAAAGGCATAGCAGCCTTCTAGTTCTCAACTTTCAAAGTTTTTTATTTTTTGTTTAAGTGGTATGTGATATATACCAAACTCCACATCAAATAGCCAACCCACATATGTTTATAGGCCTCAAAAAGATCAACATTCATTTTCTATATTTCAGCTTTCAAAGGTTGAAGACAATATAAAACAACATTGTTTTGAACATTTCATAGTCAAAACAATGTCATTTTAGCTAAAGCAACAATAATACCCAGTCAGTAAAGGTGACACAAGTCAATCTCTAAATGGTCCATATCTCCAAACACAGTCTCCACATCATTACCATATAGCACCATGTCATCATCAGCTACCACATCGTGCCACATCATTCATAGCCTTACTTGGCGGCCACATCATCTGGTCTGACTATTACATCATCCACTGTTAGCATCCTACGTCATCATTAGTTTAGTCAATATAGTTCAAATATGTTAACCAAACTTTGATTGATTGGTTCAACTATTTTCTTACCAATTTTTTAAAAGTTATACCAATTCCTAATATTTTTGGCTTTTAAAAAATATTTTTAGTTTTAAATTTATCAAAATTTAGCTTTAAAGACATGTTTCTTTTTTGTGTGTTTTCAAACCTCATTTCTAAAGATTTATTTTTGGCTTGCCTACACTATAAATACTTCTAAGCTTCATCAAAACATTCCTTAACTAATTAATATCGTCTTTGATGGATCTAATTATGTTTTGTAGGGTGAAGAAATGTGTAGCTTTCTTAAAGGAAGACTTCTTTGGCATATAGTTACATGTGAGATACTCAAAGCTACTCAAAGGCCAAATGAAGCAGAGAATACATTCATAGAACATATAATATCTTGAGATGGTATAAATCATCAATTTTAAACAAAGTAATCAAGTTTTACTTTTAGTAGTTTGATATTGCCAAAGAGGTGTAGAAACTTTTGTATCTGATGATGTCCATCAATTTCATCATTAATTTCTTCTTTATAGATGAATTTATTGCACGTAACAATAATCTAGTCAAATCATCTATAGTTATGTGCCTAAATTATAAAAGCTTAAGGATCATTTGGCTCTTGGAGACCCACTTAGCTTGGTACCCAAGCTACCACAATCTATGTTATCTTCATGATCAAAAGCATATTAGGCATCTCTTGATAGCTCTTAGAGACGAGTTTTAAATCATTTGTAGCTCTCTTACACATCGAGGACCTCCGTCAAATCTTGACACAGTAATCAAAGAATTGATTATGGAAGAAACCCGATTAAACACCCTTTATATGGAGAAATATATTTTGTCTATAGACATTATTCTTATCTATCAGATATCTGACTATAGAAAATGTCAAACAAAGTAACTCTTCTACTTTCACACGGCCTATTGCCTGATGTTTCCACAAAGGTTACAATAAAAAAATACATCTACATCTCCTAAATTCTCCTTAAAATATCTTAAAGCTTTTCTATAGCAACTTCAAATGGATTCTAATATTATTTCCTCTCTTGCTCTATCTATCACGCCATATAATTCTTCTTAATGGTACCTTGATTCTATTTGTTGCAACCATATGACCTCTAGTCCTTTCATATTTGACTCCTTAAAACATCCTTCAATATCACTCATTATCTATACAATTGATAAGTCTACTATGAATGTTTGAAGTATAGGCAACGTTCAAATATTTATGTTAATTTTATCAGACACTTTTATTGTTCATAAACTCTCATTCAATCTTATTTTTATTGGTCAATTATGCGAACTTAATATTAACTTTTTTTTATTCATCACTGTATTGTACAAGATCCATAGCCGGGTCATATCCTTAGGATATGACGTAAAGTTGGATGACTGTATGAACTTACCTCCCTCTATCTTCCATCCAAACTTTTGTTGGTGTTGTAATATCTAATATTTGGCACTCTCATCTCAGTTATCTTTTTGACCTTAGAATTGAATTTTTAATTTCTAGTGGTTCTTTACGTCAAGTTAAAATTAAAAATTTTGATTACATCTCATACCAACTTTCCAAAAACCATACTTCAATTTTTACCAATAGAGATTTTGTTTCTTAATTCATTCTAATATTTGAGGGCCTGTTTTTTATGAAATTATAGGAAACACAAAAAAGGAGATGGGTTCAATTCATGCATGTAATTGAAACCCATCCCCTTTACAAATTGAATTAACGCTTCCAAATATCGGAATTGAATTCATGCAAGTATTAATTTGGCAAATCTTCTTGTGTCACACACACACTCAAAGGAGTGCTCCAACAAGGATATGAGAATTTCTCACCCATTTTTGTTTAAAAAATAATAC
>JANITW010000201.1:173163-197059 GCA_027564335.1 Erythroxylum williamsii | reverse complement strand
ATGCTATGACACACATTTCATACTGTGTGTGCTATATAACGACCCTCTTGTGGAGTGACAGTTAAATCCCTTTCTCTGTCACTGTATGATCCTATAGACTTTCATGTCTCATCAAATGAAACCCTTCAACTTAGAACTATGATATGTAGTCAAGGCTTGGTGTTGCTACTTTAGTGTGTTTTTCCAAGGACTAAGATGTATACAGTCCAACGGAGTACGTTAGGAAAGCAGTTAAGCTAGGATGGATTATTATGAGTGTCTAAGGAAGAATCTTTTCCTTCATCACTATATCAGCCTGACCAATTATACTTGGTGTATAATCACATGATATATCTATGAGCATAAAGGGACAGTGTATGCGTCAATGATGTTTTGGATGATTTGGGGTATCATGAATATGTGAAAGTGTTATGTTAGTTAGATTGTGACTTAATATAACATATCACTATTGGTTATTTAATGGTTGCAAGCCCAATTCTCAGTATACATATGAAATTTTAGAGAGAAGATGTAACTTGTGGCTTATGTGGCCGAGTGGGAGTTGTTGGCAGTTTAGAAAAGATAATGGGCACTTTACATAACTCCCGTATCAGTTATTTGTCCTAACCAGGGATTAAAGGATGAAGATAAACATATCATTGGATGATAATTACGAAACAGAGAATATACGTTTTTCTTCTTCTTCCATTCTCTCTCACGTGAAGCAATCATCAAAGGCTTAGAGTTTGGGACGTGAATTAATCGGTGACTCTAGTAGCCTATCAAAATCTGAAGACTAGCAAGCAACAAATCGATCCAGCACTTCCGCATTAAGGTCAGTCCTAATAATTTTACAGGTACAAATTATCATCATTGAGAGAAGTGTCGTCATCACCTTCTTTCAAACTCATTGCCGAAATGATATATCAATACTTATTCATCAATATTGTCTTTTAGGTCATTCTCTTCTATGAAACTTAGTTCTTTAGAAATGTAATCAAGTCATGTCTTAACCCATATACCTAAGGAAAAAAGTTACAACATGCTTATGTCTATCTCCATAAAAGTTCTAGTAAGATATATAACTTAAAACATGAGTATGTTAAAGCTTGTGCCCCTCTTTAGAAAAAAAAGTAAGATAAACAACTTGAGACATGATGATATCACAAACCATATTTGTAGGGAAAACTCTAGTTTGAATTCTTTGCTTTCTTTATTTAGAAACTTAAGGTTAGCTACTAAGAAAGAGAATAACACTTTAGGGATAAAATTGATAATCATTACTAGTAAGACTAGAGATCATCTCTACATATTAGAATTGATTGGAATATAGTGATTTCATCTAGAAATCTTTCTAATTTGATGTCTTTAGGTTATCATTTATGTTTCTTGGTGTAAATATTATATATGGCTAGTTTGTTTATATGCTTATGTAAAGATAGCCCTAGTTATTTGTTAAAGATTGATTCAATTTTATTTATGATTTCAAGTTTTATTTATATATAACAACTTTGAATTTGTTTAAACTGGATTTGGTTCAAGCTAGAATTAGATATAATATTAATTTGCATATAAATGATTTGAGATAAGCTAAATGTGAGTGAACCGTAATTTAGATATTAGGAGTTACATGGATTGTTATAGTTAGCTTGTATAAATCCTTTAGTGCTAGGGTCAAATCTTTCACTAAAATTTAAAGAACTTAATCTATTATTTGACATTTTAATTGGATAGAGATACTAGTTAAGTCATTTAAGAAATAAGTGGTCATAGAACTCAACAGAGAGCAATTTCATAATCTAGGGATTTATGTTGATCTATATATTTACGACTTTCTAAAGTTATTAAATCCTGGCTACAAAGATGGTGTTAAGAGAGTCCTTATCTATACGTTATTCATTTCTAAATTCTTTACTTGATTATTTATTATGTTTTGTTCCTAGTTTTTTATTGTTTTATTTATAATTTGTTTCTTTTGTTATTCGATTTTTTTAACGATCAACTTATTTTTATTCTTTGACTAGTTATTAGTAAAAGAGTGTAGTAGATTATTTTAGCTACCTCATGAGATCAACACTTTATTCACTATTATATTTCTTCTTAATAATAGGTGCACTTGCCTTAAGTTATGAGTATTTTTGTGAAAGAGAAAATTTAAGATTAGAAAAAATCAACATTATACACCTTCTCTTCATTCGTCAACAAGTTAACGATCCCTCTTAACTTGTATTCATTTAGGTATGTCTTAAATAACTTTACCTTTATAATAGGATCTTTCAAAACTATTAAGACAAGCACTTTAGTGCCAAAGCCTAGGTTGAAGGGTCATTCTCCTATGAAAGTACTCTAGGTCATGTGTTAGGTTATGATGTGTAGTGTATTTCATCCACCCATATTCTTTTAGCTTACTCTATAATAGTTCTTAGGCTTTCAAGGATTTACCTGTTAGTTACTTCAACCAATTCGATAGTTTGTGAATGCACTACTTGATCCCTCTTCCTCTGTGAAGCTTTAGCTATTAAAATGAAATATATTATAAGTGAAATGGGTAAGGGGAATCCTATATCTTTTTACGACATTGAATTTTAAGAATTGTTCCATAAATCTTTTGGTAACTAGTAAATACAATATCGAAGAATGTTAATTGAGGTCTTGATCTAATTTGAAGACTGACATAACCTTTATATAATAATAAGAAACAATTACATAAGGAAAGTAACAGTTACATAAGAAAATTTTATCTTAGGAATAAATATGAAAACATATAGTTCTAACTTTTCTTAACACTCCCCCTCAAGGTGGAGCATACATATTATAAGCTTTAAGATTATTGCATATAGATTTCATATGAGACCACCCCTATAAGCCTTGGTGAATAAATCAATAAGTTGGTAATCTAACTTAAAATATGGTATCTCAATCAATCCTTCTTGAAGCTTTTCATGAAAAAAGTGACAATATACCTCAATATGATTGGTTCTCTCTTGGAAGATTAGAATAGACGTAATATGAAAAGTTTCTTGATTATCACACATAAATTTCAATGGAGACAAGTGCTCAAAACCAAATTCCTTAGAAGATTCTTTAACTAAATTAACAAATATATAGTATATGTCACGGTCATATCCTATACTTAGACTCAACACTAAAATGTGTAATAACTGATTGCTTCTTGCTTTTCCATAACACCATGTTTCTACCTATAAATACACAGTAGCTTAAAGTAAACCGTTAATTAGAAAAGCTTGCCCAATTTGAATTTATATGTAGTTGAATTTAAGTATGGCCATATATCTAACATAGAAATCCTCGCTATGGTGGACCTTTCAAATGTCACAAAATCTAGATAACTACGTCACAATTGCTAGTTCATGAAGACTTCATAAACTGGCTCACTATACTTATAGTAAACGAGATATCTAAATGAATAACAATAAATAATTTGGTTTACTAATAAGTCTTTTGTTGCAACCTAGATCTTCTAAATAATCTCCTTTACTAGCATCAAGTTTAAAATTTGGCTTCTTTAACTAGCTTAGTTCCTAATAGGCTCGTTTTCTTTAGAAGGTTAAAGACATACTTTCTTTGGGATAGACAAATCCCGATCTTCGACCCTACTACCTTAGTACCTATAAAATATTTTAGTGAACAAAGGTCCTTTGTTTGAAACTTGATTTGCAGGAACAACTTTAACGACTAGATTCATACTTTACCATCTCCAATATCATCTCCAATAATAACAATGTTATCCACTTAAATTATCAAAAGAATTCGACCAACTTTGGAGGATGATAAAACATAGAATGATCCACACCACGTTAATGTAGATCAAACTATATAACCACTATACTAAAGCACCTAAACCAATATCTCTATGACTATTACAGGCATATATAGAGACTTATTAAGGTGAAAAACCAAATTAGTCTCCCTTAAGTAACAAACATTAGTGGTTGCTCCATAAAAACATTTTCTTGAAAATCATCATGAAGGAAAGAATTTTTTATAATGAGTTGATGAAGAAAGTAATTATATGTGGTTGTCAATACCATGGAAACACAAATAGGTGTCAATTTGGTTATCACAGAAAAGGTATTAGTATAATCCATACCATAAACTTATGTATATCCCTTAATTACTAATCAAGATTTTAAACACTTAATTGTGCCATTAGGATTGACCTTAATATTGAACACTCAATGACAACCCACCATTATCTGACCATGTGGAAGAGTAACTAAGTACCATATGTAATTAATACATAAAGTCAACATAAGTATCTTAGATTATCCAAAGCTTCTTAAAGAAACTTAGGTATTGGTATAGAAGACAAAGTGGACACAAAATTATGATGTTGATAACTAGTCATAAGAGACAAAATTTGAGATAAGGTAAGGTTTACAAGACCATTTTTCTTTACAAAGAGCAATTGATCAATTAAGATAATCATATGATGAAGTTAAAGATGAAGAAGACAGTGATGATGAGTGTCAGATGAGTGCATCAAGTATAAACATGCAAATCAGGATGAGATAGATGTTCTAAAATATTAGGATTGGTGTCATGAGCAAGCTCAAAAGTAAGATCTGGGGTAGCGTGATTGGGAGCTATTTGAGAAAGAAAAAAGGGAATTGGCAAACTCATTAGTGTTAGTAGAGGCATACTAAGAATAAAAAAAAAAGCATGGAGTATCTTGAAAGAATTTAACATTAGTAGAACAAAAAAAAAAGATTCAAAGGAAGGTTCAAACATTTGTATCATTTTTGCAACTGAGAGTACTAAAGAAAAAATATATCTTTTAGGTCTAATTTATCTATACTAATTTGAAGTTGATGAATAATCAAACATAACCAAACATTAGTGATTAAATGAAAAAGCATTTTGATAGGGGAAGAAGATATATAATGGAGTTTTATCTGTCAACACAGAAGATGACAATTGATTGATAAGAAAACATGCAGTAAGTTCAACATCAACTTAAAAAATTTTAGGTACATTTATGTGGATTAACAAGGTATGAATTGTTTGACAGTGAGTTATATTTTTATGTCATCTACCCACTCTATTGATGAGTGTATAGGTAAAAAGATTGATGTTTAATAGATGTTGTTGCAAGTAGCTAAAGAATGGACAGAAAAATATTTTCTAGCATTATCACTATAAAGAATATTGATTTGGGTATTAAAATGATTTTGAATTTCAAAACATAAACATTATAAAATAAAGAATAATTACAGACATTCTTTCATCAGATATAATAGTTATTTTAGAGAAATCCTCAACAAAAATCGTGAAATACTAAAATCTCAACTTAGACTTGACACAACTTAGACTTTCATCAAATATAACCAGTTATTTAAGAGAAATCATAAACAAAAATCATAAAATACTGAAATCTCAACTTAGACTTGACACAATTTAGACCCTAAATATCTGTATGGACTAATATAAATGGTTTTTCAACCCTTTTATTGACTTGAAGGAAAACCAATGTAAAATAATGTTTCTTCGGTTGATATGACTCAAAATTTAATCTAGAAATAAATGTAATCATGGCACTAATTTCTTAAGATTTTCTGATGATGAATAACCCAATTAGATATAAGTATAAGTGGGAGAGATTGAAATTGGACATTCAACAAATGATTGTAACTTGGTAAAGTAGTTCATCCAATTTTATTCACACATTCTTTAATCATCATCTTATTCTTCAAATCATGGATAATGACATTATCAAGGTAGAATATATAAAACAGTATTTAGTTAGTCAATTTTCTTATAAATATAAGATTGAAAGGAAAGAACGATACAATAATGTAGAGGGTAAAGTAAGATAGGGACAAGGATGAGAGGATCTATCACATTTAATGGTGGCAGTAGATCCATCAGTAATGATAAGCTTATTATTATGAGAAGAGGGTAACGAAAAGATAATGATTTTAATTAGTTATTTTACTCAAGATATGATCAGTGGAACTATAATCCAATACCCATGACCATTTTTTAGGGATAGATGAATAACAAGTTCCATAAATGCCACAGAAGAAGACAATGAATGTTAAGCTGACTGATATTACAAGTATTTTGTTTTCTCATCTCGAGATAAAGTAACATATACTTATGAAGTTATAGGTAAAGAATGTTCTTTAAGTATTGCCATATAAGCTAGTTGCAAGTTTAGATACTTATTCCATTATGTCTTCTTATCATATCCACCTTTATTACAATGTGTGTAATTAGCTTGTAAACTAGATTGTGTTATAAGTGTTAACTTATAAAATTTATTCTAAGGTGAAATCTCCTTAAATATAGAATGAGAAATTCTAGAATATGCTTCACCTAAGGGTGGAAGGTTTACTCCCCCTAGAATTTATGCTCATAAATACTCAAACTTAAGTTTGAATCCTTCCAAAAACATCATAGTCACTAAGTGCTCCTTTTTGACTTATATCTCCTTAACATTATATGTAATTTGCAACAAACAGTCCAACTCCTTAAATGCACATTTCACTTTCTAAAGTATTCAATCAAATTTCCTTCTTATCTAGACTGAAACAACTTAGTAAAGATATCATATATATGAAGCATATTACTAGGATAAAGAAGCTTCCCATATTCCCAAGCTTGATTACAAGTAATAAGATGAGAGAATATGATTGAAATTTTAAGTTTTATTATTGGGCCCCAAATTTTTTTTATATGATATTATTAAGCATGAAGTGTGTTAATTGTGTGATTTATGGTTTAGTTTGATTAAATTGGAAGTGTTAGTGGAAACTTAGATTAAGTGATCTTAATGTGGTCTAAAATGTTTGAGGGTATTTTGGGAAGACCAATTAACTTGGAGACCTTAAGGCTTTACTAAGAGGGGTGTTATGGTCTTTATGCTTCTTTTAGACTTAAGAGAAGGAAATTAGAAGGGAAGAGGGAAAAGTGAAAGGAGAATAGAGAGGAAGAGTGTCGTTGGTGAGGAAGAAGAAGAAGAAAATAGGGCTTTGTGATCCTAGAGGTTTTCGACAGGTTTGAAGCAATTCCTGGTAAGTTTAGCTTCCTTTCGTTTTGTTGTGGTTAGATTAAACCCTAAAATAGGTTGTATGATGTTAGAATCGGTTGTATAGAGGTTTTCGGAAAAATGGTTAGAATCCTTTGGGTTGATATATTAGTGACTGATTTTGAAGTGCTAATGAGTTAGAAATGAAGTATAAGACTTGAATTAAGGTTTAGATATGTTGCATTTGCATAATGGAAGGATTGTGGATGAAAAATGTAGGAAAAATTGAGTTCGGAGGCATTTTCTGGACACGCACGACGTGCGAAGGTGTGCACACCGCGACGTACGAGGGGGTGTACGCCGCGGGGTGCACAAGCGTGCACGCCGCGGCACACACAATTGTACACGCCTCGGTGCATGCTTGTGTGCACGCCGCGGGGAGCACGGGCCATTCGCCGCGGCGAGCTCCAGTTTTTCAGCAAAGGAGTATTTTGGTATTTTGGGCATATCTTTGACTGTAGATGTCCAAATGAGGTGATTTCTGATTCATTGTGAACTAGAGCCATAGGGCTACAAGTTTATGAAGGAAGGAAGTTTGGAATTAGCCTCTACAGACCTGGAAATTTAGATGGAAGTCGAGTATAGGTTTTTAGTGTTAGTACTTTTGATTTACAAAGCTTATTGAATATTTCCTTTGAATATTGTTTGAATGGCAGCTTGGTTTGTTATAGGAAACCAAGCCGACCTGATCCAATTGCAAGAGGAAGGACAACAGTGAGTTTGAATTCTCAAGCAATATTAGGTGGGTATTAGATGCTGTTGCAAGTAGCTAAAGAATGGACAAAAAAATATTTTCTAGCATTATCACTATAAAGAATATTGATTTGGGTATTAAAATGATTTTGAATTTCAACATATAAACATTATAAAAAAAAGAATAATTACAAACATTCTTTCATAAGATATAATAGTTATTTTAGAGAAATCCTCAACAAAAATCATGAAATACTAAAATCTCAACTTAGATTTGACACAACTTAGACTTTCATCAAATATAACCAGTTTTTTGAGAGAAATCATAAACAAAAATCATAAAATACTGAAATCTCAACTTAGACTTGACCCAATTTAGACCCTAAATATTTGTATGGACTAATATAAATGGTTTTTCAACCCTTTTATTGACTTGAAGGAAAACCAATGTAAAATAATGTTTCTTCGGTTGATATGACTCAAAATTTAATCTAGAAATAAATGTAATCATGGCACTAATTTCTTAAGATTTTCTGATGATGAATAACCCAATTAGATATAAGTATAAGTGGGAGAGATTGAAATTGGACATTCAACAAATGATTGTAACTTGGTAAAGTAGTTCATCCAATTTTATTCACACATTCTTTAATCATCATCTTATTCTTCAAATCATGGATAATGACATTATCAAGGTAGAATATATAAAACAGTATTTAGTTAGTCAATTTTCTTATAAATATAAGATTGAAAGGAAAGAACGATACAATAATGTAGAGGGTAAAGTAAGATAGGGACAAGGATGAGAGGATCTATCACATTTAATGGTGGCAGTAGATCCATCAGTAATGATAAGCTTATTATTATGAGAAGAGGGTAACGAAAAGATAATGATTTTAATTAGTTATTTTACTCAAGATATGATCAGTGGAACTATAATCCAATACCCATGACCATTTTTTAGGGATAGATGAATAACAAGTTCCATAAATGCCACAGAAGAAGACAATGAATGTTAAGCTGACTGATATTACAAGTATTTTGTTTTCTCATCTCGAGATAAAGTAACATATACTTATGAAGTTATAGGTAAAGAATGTTCTTTAAGTATTGCCATATAAGCTAGTTGCAAGTTTAGATACTTATTCCATTATGTCTTCTTATCATATCCACCTTTATTACAATGTGTGTAATTAGCTTGTAAACTAGATTGTGTTATAAGTGTTAACTTATAAAATTTATTCTAAGGTGAAATCTCCTTAAATATAGAATGAGAAATTCTAGAATATGCTTCACCTAAGGGTGGAAGGTTTACTCCCCCTAGAATTTATGCTCATAAATACTCAAACTTAAGTTTGAATCCTTCCAAAAACATCATAGTCACTAAGTGCTCCTTTTTGACTTATATCTCCTTAACATTATATGTAATTTGCAACAAACAGTCCAACTCCTTAAATGCACATTTCACTTTCTAAAGTATTCAATCAAATTTCCTTCTTATCTAGACTGAAACAACTTAGTAAAGATATCATATATATGAAGCATATTACTAGGATAAAGAAGCTTCCCATATTCCCAAGCTTGATTACAAGTAATAAGATGAGAGAATATGATTGAAATTTTAAGTTTTATTATTGGGCCCCAAATTTTTTTTATATGATATTATTAAGCATGAAGTGTGTTAATTGTGTGATTTATGGTTTAGTTTGATTAAATTGGAAGTGTTAGTGGAAACTTAGATTAAGTGATCTTAATGTGGTCTAAAATGTTTGAGGGTATTTTGGGAAGACCAATTAACTTGGAGACCTTAAGGCTTTACTAAGAGGGGTGTTATGGTCTTTATGCTTCTTTTAGACTTAAGAGAAGGAAATTAGAAGGGAAGAGGGAAAAGTGAAAGGAGAATAGAGAGGAAGAGTGTCGTTGGTGAGGAAGAAGAAGAAGAAAATAGGGCTTTGTGATCCTAGAGGTTTTCGACAGGTTTGAAGCAATTCCTGTTAAGTTTAGCTTCCTTTCGTTTTGTTGTGGTTAGATTAAACCCTAAAATAGGTTGTATAATGTTAGAATCGGTTGTATAGAGGTTTTCGGAAAAATGGTTAAAATTCTTTGGGCTGATGTATTAGTGACTGATTTTGAAGTGCTAATGAGTTGAAAATGAAGTATAAGACTTGAATTAAGGTTTAGATATGTTGCATTTGCATAATGGAAGGATTGTGGATGAAAAATGCAGGAAAAATCGAGTTCAGAGGCATTTTATGGACCCGCACGGTGTTCAAAGGTGTGCATGCCGCATGCACATAAATGTCCACGCCGCGGTGCACACAATTGTGCACGCCTCGATGCAGGCTTGCGTGCACGCCGCAGCGAGCACGGGCCGTTCACCGCGGCAAGCTCCAGTTTTTCAGTAAAGGAGTATTTTGGTATTTTGGGCATATATTTGGCTATAGATGTCCAAATGAGGTGATTTCTGATTCGTTGTGAACTAGAGCCATAGGGCTACAAGTTTATGAAGGAAGGAAGTTTGGAATTAGCCTTGACAGATCTGGCAATTTAGATGGAAGTCGAGTATAGGTTTTTAGTGTTAGTAATTTTGATTTACAAAGCTTATTGAATATTTCCTTTGAATATTGTTTGAATGGGAGCTTGGTTTATTATAGGAAACCAAGCCGACCTGATCCAATCGCAAGAGGAAGAACAACAGTGAGTTTGGATTCTCAAGCGATATTAGGTGGGTAATATATTTATGGTTGTTGTGTGTATGGGAAAATTGCTTTGCTTACTTGCATGTGTGTATGGTTTATTAACAATGTATTGCAATTGTGACTCGTGTAATACTTGAACAACATTATGGCATTTCTGTATGAATGAAAAGATGAAGAAGCATGACGATCATGAATAGTATAAAAGATTTTGATACAATCAATTGAGCATGAAACAAATGATTATGTGCTTTGTTTGGGTGAGAGAGGAACGTATCATTAGTCACGTGCATGTCGACGTATAGTCTTCTCTCGGCTACCCGCTTGAGGCCACGAGATCCTGAGAAATCAGACTCGTATAGTTCACGGTATAAACTTCGGTTTATCCGTATCGTTCCACGGAACTCTCGAGCCATTTGTTGTGTATCTCATCATTGGTCTGTTAGGAAGAATGCATCCTTAATTGATATGTGCGATACAGAGATAACATGGCATATTTTTGTGATGACATTTTGATGGCTATGATTTTGTAAATAAATTGTTAAATGATGTCTTGCCATATGCTTGTGTATATATATGTATATG
Source organism: Erythroxylum williamsii (assembly GCA_027564335.1). Lineage (NCBI taxonomy): Eukaryota > Viridiplantae > Streptophyta > Magnoliopsida > Malpighiales > Erythroxylaceae > Erythroxylum > Erythroxylum williamsii. The sequence continues at coordinate 186,055 of JANITW010000201.1, read as the reverse complement.
TTTGATTGTGTGGCTCGTTGCTAATGGTTATAAATGTATAAGCCACTGAGCTTCGCAGCTCACCCTATTATCTCCCACTCCTCAGGTGAAGAACGAGAAGATCGTGATCCTTGCAAGGCATCAGAAACTCCAAGATAGATAGAAGCCTTTGTATTAAGTTAGTACTTTTGGTTAGCTTTCCAAACATATCATCATAGAGCATCCTTATGTATTTTGGATTTAGACTTTGACATGTATTGTGTTATATTGAGAATACTTGTTTAATTTCTCGGATTGTAATGACATTATGTCTTTTGTAATTGGGGTGATTAGCTCATAGTTGGAATGATTGTGTATGTGATAGAATGTATGAGAATATTTGTGTTTGTATGTGTGAATTGAAATTTGCATAGATGTTAGGGACAGGTCCAAGTCTTGGGGAGCTCGCCACGGCATAGCCCATGGGTGATCGTCGAGCGGCAAGGTTGGTCGTGCGTCGCGGCGTGCACCTGCGAGTTCGATGCGGCGAACCTAGGTCGCGAGGCGCTCGCTGCGGCGAGCATCCTGTTGCGGCGAGGGCCCCCTCTTTCCCGCTGCTGTTTCTTCACTTTATGCGTGTTTTCGATTCTTCCTTTGCGCGCCCCTACCCGATGCCCCCGAGGGGCCACCTCGGGATAGGGAATCGGGATCCAGGCCCAACAACTCACTTAAACATGAATGTGACTTGAGCATTGATCAAGATCTAGTCTCGTTCAAACAAGCCATAGAATGTAGCAATTTTGACAAATGGTTCAATGCTATCAAAGAAGCGTTAAATTAATAGATGACAACAATATCTGGGAATTAGTTAAGTTGTCGAAAGGTGTAAAGCAAGTGGGTTATAAATAGGTCTTTAACACCAAACGTAACTCACAAGGCAACATTGAAAGGTATAAAGTCAGATTTGTTGTCAAAGGTTACACTCAAAAGGATGGTATAGTTTAATGATATCATTACATCTTACAGTTTTGTAGAGAACACTATTAATCGGTGTATCTATATGAAGGTTAATGGGAGCAAGTTCATTATATTAGTCCTATATGTTGATGATATCCTTCTTGCTACGAATAATATGGTATTGTTACATGATATAAAGAATTTCCTCTCTAATAATTTCGAAATAAAAGATATGGGTGAGGCATCCTATGTGATAGGAATTGAATTATTCCATGATAGGTCACAAGGATTGTTATGATTCTCTCAAAAGGTTATATCGAGAAAGTATTAAAAAGATTTCAAATGAAAAAAATACTCCTCAGGGATAGTTCCAATTCAGAAAGGGGACAAATTTAGTCTAATGAAATGTCCACGAAATGATTTGGAACGTAAGGAAATGGAATCTACTCCTTATGCATCAACAGTTGGGAGCTTAACGTATGCCCAAACATGCACTTAGCCAGATATAAGCTTTGTTGTCAAAATGTTAGGTCGATATCAAAGAAATCTTGGAATGGATCACTGAAAAGTTGCAAAGAAAGTTCTTAGATATTTACAAGGAACAAAGGACTATATGCTCACATATAGAAAATCAACCTATCTCGAAGTGATAGATTACTCAGATTCAGACTATGGCGATTGTGCAAACTCACGAAAATCTACATTCAGTTATATATTCCTATTAGTTGGAGGAGCAGTTTCTTGAAAAAGTGGAAAGCAGTCCATCATTGCTACTTCCACTATGGAGGCTGAATTTGTGGCGTGCTTTGAGGTCACGGTTCATGGATTGTGGTTGTGAAACTTTATCTTAGGTCTTGACATTGTCAACAGTATTAATAGACCGTTAAGAATTTATTGTGATAATTCTACAGCTGTTTTCTTCTCTAAAAATGACAAATATTCAAAAGGTGCGAAACACAGAGATTTGAAATATTTGTCTGTGAAAGAAGAAGTGCAAAAATATAAAGTGTCAATTGAGCATATTTGAACTAATTTTATAATAGCGAATCCGTTAACTAAAGGCTTACCACCCAAAATATTTATTACTCATGTTGAATGGACGGGCCTTATAGGTAAGTCCTTGTTAGCATAACGTTCTGACATGTATATATATAGATAAGTGTTTTACTCAAATTGTTATGACATTTGTGAATTCAATTACAATTATATGTTTTTGCTTATTTACTTGTCATCCATATTATGTTGTATACAATAATTATTTTGTGAGATAACAATTACTTAATTACTCACTTAAAGTTTATTGAGTTGAGTTGATTATGTGATAGATGGAAGGAATCATGTTGTACACTTTGTGACCGCCATAATCCTATCATCTTAATTCAATTAAGAATAACTTAATCAATTCTATATATTGTGTGCACTTAAAGTTTTGTTATAGGTAAGTCCATCTCTTTTTTAAAATAAACCAATATGATGATTAGTGAAATGATATATAAGTTTTAGCAACTCAAAAGGGTTACCTGTACTATTTGGAGAAACACATCAAAAAAGAATAGAAGAAGAGAGGGAATAAATCTCCTTAAAAAAAATGATTATGGATACAGGTATGACAAAATAAATTGATCCATTAATTGTCTTATATTCTCTTCTTCTCTTTTCTATCTTCTGTTCTTTATTTTTATTGGCAACAAATCTGCTTCGGCTGCGTCCATTGAAAAGCCTCCGAGAGCTGCAAATTGTAATTGTGTAATGTAGGTGTATTGATATTGCGTGAAATATTGGATCAGGAATTTGAGAAGCCCAATACTAATATGCTCCATCCAGAAACCCAACACTGACGTATAACCGGTATCCGGTTAGTGCTCTGGCCTACAGATCATAACTGGTTACAGGGAGAACCGATCACCGGTTTGTAGTTGAGAATTTTAGTCACCCGCCTGTAATCCAAACAAACCCCTTCAGCTCCTTTCTTTCGCGCTCGAACGTGGAAACCCTGATTTCGATTTGTCCCAATTTTCAATTTAACAAAACCCTAACTGTTCAATTCAGAGGTATTCAGAATCGAAACCAGACGTGCAGTAACGCTAACTGATCACTTCATGTGGTCTAAATTCGAGCTACTGACTATATAACCTCCGTCAGACCAAAACCCTAATTTTATTTTGAGGTACGAAAAATGGACGCCAAGGACATTCTGGGATTGCCCAAAACCCAATTACCAATAGCGCAAGAAAAGAAATCTCAGCCCAAAAAAGATTCCCAGAGAAAACCGGATGGCATTTCGCGGGAGGCATGTTAACGAGCACTAATTTTGCTCCTATTTTGTTCTTTTTAACTGTCATCTTTCAATTAAGTGACCAGAAACGGTTTGTTTGTGAAATTGTAGGTTTATGCTCTTACAGGAGGGTTGGCACCTCTTATGCCATCGATTGATTCGTCTCAATTGAAACGACGCCCCCCATCTGATGAGAAGGTCTTTTATTTTTATTTTTATTTTTTTTCTATTTTGCTAGGGTTTTGATATCGGTTCTATCATTTGTTCGCCATTTGAGAATTGGTTGTTTAGGTTAGGGTTTGGTTGTGTTAAATGGGTTTGATTAGGGAGGGAACTGAAAGAATGCATTGCTGAGAGAGCTGTCATTTGAGTGCAATTCTCTAATTTGTTTCCCATCTGTGTTTCTTTTCGAGTTGGTCTTATATAAATTGATAAAATGTGAAACCTTGGCATGTTGTCGTTATTGATTTCAGTAGTAGTTGGATTTATGAAATAGGATCTGTTTTCTTTTTAACAAATTCGGAACCATGAATTCAGATCACTTGGCAGTGGCTTCCTTTTACCAGTTCAGCAAGAAAGGATAATTTGCAGCTTTACCATTGGGTAAGTTTTTTGCCACCTGAGTGTCACCTCCTCGTGGATTCGCTTCACTTATTATGGTAGGCATTTGACAGAGCTCTTGGATTGTTGTATGATTTCCAGGTCAGAGTTGTCAATGGTCTTCCGCCAACTGGTGATTATTCGTTTGCCAAGTATAACAAGGTTCGCACAAGTTTTATTATGGATTGCTCAAGTAATTATATCTGCCTGCATTTAATCTTTGTCCTTTCTTCTTTTAACTATGCGAGTTTAATCTTCTTGTTTATCTGGCATTACGCAGTCTGTCGATATTATCAGATATACAGAGGAAGAGTATGAGAAGTACTTAAATGATCCTGTAGGTGCCAAATCATTCCTCTGGCCTCTTTTGTTGATTTTTGCATGTTAAAAGTTTTAATTTGATCATAAATTCAGAGTTAAAGTCCTGTTCAGGAGACTTATTGGACTAATTTCCATTATTTTATTTTATCCTCATTAGATGTGGACCAAGGAAGAGACAGATCAATTATTTGACTTGTGTGAACGCTTTGATCTTCGTTTCGTCGTGGTAGCTGACAGGTTTCCCTCATCTAAAACAGTGGAGGAACTGAAAGATAGATATTACAGTGGTATTTAGCTGTTTTTACTGCTTACTGTCAAGAAACATCTCTAGTTATTGTTTTATGACTTGAAAATTTTTAAAGTTGATATTAATGTTTATCCTGATTGTGGCATTGTTTTGTTCAGTATGTCGAGCTATATTGATTTCAAGAGCTCCATCTCCTGCAGATGTTTCCGGACATCCTCTTGTGAAGGTGAGCTAACATGGTATATGAAGTTTACATGATTGTTGCTCTTTTATGTTGGGAACATTGCGTAACAATGCTAATATTTCCTTATAACTGTAAATCATTTTTCTTTTAAATGAAACTTATGTATTTGGCTTAGTATGTTTTCTTTAGTTTGTATTTTGATATTCCATTCTTTCTGAAGGAACCATACAATATTACACAAGAAAAAGAGCGTAAACGTGCATTATCTTTGGTCTTGTCCCAGACAAAGCAGCAGGAACGAAAAGATGCTGAGGTTTGCACCTTATGTTGACAGTTATTGGTGGTTAATGATTCTGGGAAGCTTTTCCTTTGATACTTGCCTATTACCAGATGTTGCTTATTTCTTCATCTTCTATTTCTTGTCTAAGGTTCTTGCTGAAGCAAAGAGAATAGCTGAGTCACGCATGGCTGCACGGGTAAAGTGTTAGTTTAAATGTGCTGTTCTGTCTATCTTATGAACTGTGGGATGCTGACTATATACCAATAGCTCTGGAAGAAGTGAGATGAAGGGAAGATATGCCTTAAGCTGGCTTCATGATTCTGGATGCTAGAACACCTTTTTTGTGTTTTGTGCAGGTTAGTGGCATTTCCATTAAATTGATTTTGCTCTTCTTTCAGGGTGCCGAAGAACCCTCATTGCCTATGGCATCTAATGTCGGTCCAGAAAGTGGTGATATGGCTGTTAATCCTGAAGATGTTTCACCTTTGTCCAATGCCCAAGTTCCCTCTGCTGCAGCGCCTTCATCATTTGTAGTTGCGGATAATAGCTCTATTTTAACTTCTCTTCGTATGGTATGTTAATCATTTTGTTCTCTCTCTCTCTCTCTCTCTGACACACACACACACGTGTGTGCGCATGCCCACGGACAAGGGTTGACTGAGACAAATGAGTGTTTTTTTTCTGTTCATTGAAGAAATGCTCAATTTGTCTTTTTCCTTTTCCTGTTACCTGCTACACTATTAGTAACTGCTAGGACTTTTGGTCAGCAATTTGTTTCTACACTGATTTTGGGTACAAGCACAGTGAATCTGATTGAATTGCATTTCAGCTTCGGGTATACCTGAGAACATATGCACTTGAACAAATGGTACAAGCTGCAAGCTCATCTGCAGGACTACGGACAATCAAACGGGTTGAACAAACATTACAAGATCTTGGGGTCTGTCTACCACACTTTTGGTTCCTTTCTGTACTAAATGATTTTACATTCGAAGATTTATGTTTTTGCTGCCATTGTTTTACTTTAGCAGCAGACTTAATGTCCTTTTCTTTGTGGCTATGTGTTCTATGAACATGCAAGGTCTTTTTAGGTTTATGTTGCTCATTTGTGAAGTTCTGCCTTGTCTCCCTTGTTCTTTGTTTTAAGTTTTGGATGGGGATGTTAGGTGGTTGTTTAGAAAGAGATGTGGGTTTTCTTTTCTTTAATTTTTATTTTCTCTGTAAGAGAGGATTCTGGATATTCTTGATGTTCTTACCAGTGCAAATTCTCCATATTTTCGATATGCCTAGCTTCTTTTGCAAATTTTTCTTATGAAGATGAAGGGCTTGATATTTCAGAGCATTCCCAATGATGAACGCAGTTGAATTCTTTGTTTCATGTATACTTGAGGTTATCATATTTGTAACATTCGATGATGTGGCGACTTCTCTTCTGCAGGTTAATTTAAAACCAAGGGTGCCAACCAAGGCTGTCTGTGCTGAGCACCTTGAGTTAAGGAAAGAGATTCTGACCCTGCTGAACCTTCAAAAACAGGTAATGCATACCTGAGTCCACTATGTGGAAAAAAAACTCTGGTTTTTTTTATTTTGCTATCTTCACTTTTAACTTTGTCTTCCCTTTTTTTTGACTGAATTATAGTCACATGATTTGACAAATGGTTTTTGGTTAGATTACAGTGGTGTATCTGATAATTATGATTGTCAATAATGAAAGAATGATATCTTGCTTGGTAAATATGCCACTAACAAGGAGCTGCACTTCTAGACGTGGTTTCCCATAGTTGACAGTCTTGTATTTGAGGCATTGGTCTTTTTCTTCATCTGGCATTAGTTCTGAATCAACTGGGTCATCTATGCCTTTGTTCATTTCTAATTTTCGTTGCCATCGTAGCTTATATACTAGTGATGGTTTCTTAAGGATACATTTTGCCTTCTGAGATTGAAGGCGTTGCTACCGTTTAAATGTATTGCAATTATTCTCGTCAAATTTTTACTGGCCAATGAAGGCATGATGTTGTTCACCTTTCTTCCATCATAAAGGCTAAGGTGTATGTATCTAAGGGGAATATTGAAAGGAATACAGGTATAGGTAGGAATTAACAATAATGTTTATTCAAATGATACAAAAGTAAAAGACATCTTGGTTTAATACTTAAAAGTTCATTCATGTCCTTTGATGTTTGGATGCTTTGTTTGATTTTCAGTTGCAATACAAAGAAGCAGAAGGTTCATCTTTCCGTGAAGGCTCATATGGTGAAATGCCAGCCACGCCTAAGGTCGGTGTACATCTGTCTCTGCAACATATTTCATAATTGAGCGAATTTTGATTAAGGAACTTCATGATGCATTCATTATATCTTGACTTTGGCACTAATAACTTGTAACAGGGTTCATATCGTGATCAGGATCGTATATTTGTTCCCGATTCCATGAGTTTTGGAGGTAATGTACATTTATAATGTGTACATTTGCTCTTTACCTTGCCTTTGCTTCTATCAATTGTGGTAATTTTATGGACTTAACAATGTTCTATTGATTGAGAAAATAGGGGAAAGGGTCGTCCGCCGGGAACAGAAACGCAAGGTAAATATCACTTTTTTATGTCCTCAGTTCTCTCGGACTCTCTAACCTTTTGGAGTCTAATTGTCTTAACCTCTGACATTCAAGGGACCTGGAAGGGTGTCGGAGGGTCCATCATCACCAGCTCATAAAAGACCCAGAAAAATGAAGGCTTCAGATCTATGATTTTAGAGGTGAGGAAGCAAAAAAATCAAATGAATAAAGAAGCCTTAAGGGTAGTTATCTGAATTGTTTGTGTTGTTCCCCTCTTCACGATTTTTTCAGGATCAATGCTTCCAATGATGGGAGCCGTTATGTGCTCAGAGGCAGAATTGTTAACTTTTTGAAAAGATAACAGAAGGCAGGGATGTAGTTCCTAGTATTTACGCTACAAATTTAGGAGTAATTAGTAGAGCTGTCATTAGCAGATAATTAGGGGAAGGTATTATAATTCTTTCAGATGGAGAAGTTTGTCCAATGTGGATGAATGTCACAATGGGTTTTGGAATCCACCTATCTATGAAGAGAGCCTGACTCTGACTTTGTACAAAACTAGAACGTTGCTTATATGAATAGTTATTTAACGTCTTGCTTGATGAAAGCTCAATTAGCTCTTTTTCAATGCACTGTCTGATAACAAAAATATAATGTCTGCTGAAAATTTCGTGCCTTTCCAGTAACGATGCATGAGGGTCAAGATTTAGCAATCAGAAGCATGGTTGTTTAGGCCAAGCAAGCTGTTCTCACTATTGGGTTGCGCTTGTGGCTTTCGCTTAAATGAGGGAACTTGTGTGCTGGGAGTTCATTTAGGCGGTCGAATTTTCATTTTGACTATTTTCTGTCTTTGATCTCCTGACATATAATACTCATCTTTCACAACTGTTAGTTCACATTGGATCACTATTATAGCTGCCGGATGTGAAGAATCCCCCACTTATCTCTCCTATAACATAGGTCAAATGGTTGTGTAAGAAGCAAGAACACCACAGAGATTAGAGAAACAGCGACGTAAGTCAAAATTTAATCCATTTCGAATCAAATTTAATTAATATTATAAATATAATTAAATCTAATTTATTAATAAATTGATTTCAAAAATTTCCAAACTCATTAATAAATTAATTTCGAAAGTTTCCAAACGGGCGTAACTTACACGTCGACTACTGACCATCACCATGGCCTCCCATTTTCTAACTCTTTTGTGGCTGAAAAATGTTAAAATACGCCGACCATGTGTTTTCTTGTGTGTGATCGTGCTCCTCGAACTATGCAAAACCTTCTTCTATGCCGGGCTTCTCCTTCTCCATGCTTGCTTCGAGCTTGCAATTCCAATCACCCCCCAAAACGCTTCATGTCCAAACCGTTTTGCAGTTTGAGAAATAAGAGCCCAGCAAGCTTTAGAACTAGTTGGCCCTCAATTTCTCTCTCGCTTTTTGGTGTAGGGTTTGTCTTGGGTCCCCTACTCGACGGCATTCATTCACAGGTCAACCTTCAAGTATACCAGAATGGGTTCATCAACATTGGTCCTCTTCAGACTAACGTCTGGGTAAAACGGAATTGCATTTGGTTCTTGTATTACTATATTTTTCAACTTTAGATTTTATGTTATGTATGCTGCCTGGATTTTGGGTAGGTACCTCCAATACTTGGATTGTTTTATTGCACCGTCGGGTTGCTTCAACTCTTGTTGGACGAACGAGTATCTTCACAAGTGCACGAGGGAAGTCCACAGAAAGTAGCTGTTTCACTGATGTAAGTATCTAGTCTTGGTTTCTTGTAACAATTGAACTCTACTATATGTACTCACCGAGCAAAACAAAGAAAATCAATTAGATATGAGAAACTTGAAGATGAACAGCAACGGAAATTAGAATTATGCTTCATGCCATGCATCTTATAACTCATAGCTTTGTTGTTCAAAGACAGAGCATTAGTGCTACTACTGGAATTGAGCGCAGAATTGTATAGAGCTGGAATAGCAGCCAACATTGAAGCCTACATATTGTTTGCTGCAGCAGAATTCGTTTGGTTTACACTAGACAGAACATGGCTCGGGTTTGCTCTAGCTTCTATTATTGGCATAGCTTGTCCTCTGGCTGAAATCCCCATAATGAAGTAAATATTGCCAACTCTAAAAAAAAATGTTAAACATGAAAAGACATTAAATGGACTAACTTGTCTGCCCATATCCAGGTGGTTTCACCTTTGGTATTACCCACACGCGAACATTGAGATCCTTGGTCAGGTAATCCATTACGATACTGTCGATACCAATTGGAAACACCTCACTGTTGGCTGTTTTCAGAAAATAAGATCCTTTGTGGTGGTATGCAGGGACTTGTGACTTGGACAGTCACTTGCTACTTTGCTTACACGCCATTCCTTATCAGTTTATCAAGGTGGTTGAGATCAATAATAACTGCTGCAGACAAATCTACCTAAAGAAGTCACCCTGCCAGTAAGATCCAGGATCAGGTGGACATAACTTCCTGCTATTTCTTAGGAAAATCTTAAGAGGTGTTTTAAGTTTCATATATATGTTGATTTGGCAACAGGAGGGGTTTACTCATCCCAAAACAAATTAATCATGTTAGTCTTGATCTTTCACTTCCTTATGGTGCAAAAGCACCAGAGTTTGTGTACATTTGGGACGAGAGAAGCTGTATGCCTTGAATGAAAGATCAACATGTGCAAGAATGCTCTTATTTTCTTTCAATACCTCGATGCAATTCTCTTATTTCTACGAGGAGATAGTAACAACAACAAACACCATTCCTGGTTTCTAAGCTATAATATATGATACAAGCTTTTTATGCGTGTCTATTGATGAGTAGCGACTGATTCGAAAGTTCTGCGACATGGCTTGAACTAGCCCACAAAAATAACATCGTTTATATCTGCAAACTTCTCTTTGATTGCTGCTTTGATTCCTGATCCAATCGACTCAGGTCCCGTATACTTTACACGGCATTCTCCACCCTCAACGGACACCACCTCCACGCTTCCACCAAAGTTCTTTATAGCCGGTCTCAATATATCAAGATGACCATTCACAGCCTGCAGTTGCATGTCGTCCACAACAATTGTTAACTTAACAAAACAAAATTGCAAGTCCAAAGGTTAAACTTTTTGTCATAATCAGCTTTCCATGGTCGAGGATTTACCTCTACAGAAGTCTCCTTCACTTCCTCATCATAGACTTGACGAATATCTGTAACGGCGTCCCCAAACTTCTCTTTGAGCACTCTTTCGATCCCCATTTTCATGGTGGTCGTTGAACTCGGACAATTCCCACATGCTCCTGTTCTTCAAACTCAACATCTTACTAAAGTCAACTTCACACAATTTACTAAGGCAATCATTTCAATAGATCCCACTCAAGAAAAGCACCTTGTAGTTTGAGAGAGATGACGCCATCATCGACGGAGACAACGTCGACGTTACCACCGTCAGCAATTAAATAAGGACGAACGTCCTCCAGAACCAGGTCCACGTTTTGTACGGTGAGCTCGAGCTTGCGGGCAGAGTATAGGCCCAGCGATGAGGAACCAGTTGGTGAGCTCGCACTCGAAGCTTTTATGGCATTTCTATGCAAGACCCTTTCTTTTGGAAAGGGGCTGCGCTGTTTTAGAGCTAGGGATGGTCGGTGATGGCAAGGAAAGAGTTCGATTTTCCGAAAAATCGGTCGGACTGCCATCGAAGCTAGAGACGCCATCGTTGACGAGAATGTTGGGAGTTGGGAGAAGAGTAGAATAAGTAACCTGTTTAACGAGGAAGACTACGTTTGGTAAATTTTTAAAGTTCAGGGGCTTATGAAGCAAAAATGGAAATAAAAAAGAAGAAGAAAAAGAGATCGTGCTGACCGACAACAATTGGCCAAGTTGTGTGTACTATGTCTGACAGAGAATCTCATCCACCCACCTAGCATCATCTTAATAGAATCCCACAAGGAATCAAAGGTTTATATATAATATTTAAAATTTACTTTTTACCAAATTCAAACGCCCAAGTCCCATCAACAAATGAAAAGAAAACTTTATCTTTGCTCTTCAGCTTTCTAATTTCTGGCATTGTACTAAGAACTTCTGTGCATCAAATTCAATATCTTCAAACAAAACAAAATGTCGTTTCCGTGTCCATCTCCATCTCCAATTCCGTATCTTTGGTTCATAATATGCAAAATAGAAGCTTTTGTTAACGTGATTCTGCCAACTTTATCGGCAATAAAATTCAATTTCATAGACTTAAATCTGGCTTTATTACCAACCCAGGATAGAAAGACCAATAGGTACAAGAAATTAAAATGCCAAGGACAAATCAAAAATCATCCAACCCCTACAAAGCACAAAACCAAACCACCCTACTTTGACCCGGGGAAAAAAGGGAAATGAAAACAAAGAACAATAAGATACATGTTAGGAATTAAACATGAAAATGAGAAATTTCTTAAAAATTTAATCACTTTCAAATTTATTATCTAAAATTTTAAATATTTTATGTAATTATAGTTTATGAATTTATATTTTATTTGATATAAAATGAAAAAGAAAAAAATTAAATTAAGTCTTTTTTAAAGAGAAAATTTATATATTACAAGAATGTAATTCGAAGAATGAAGTGTTTAGATAAGTACTCTAAAGACAATCTTCTTTAGCACTTATTGTATAAATCTTTATGATTAATAAAAAGGCATTTTCGTTAATTTCATGTTCATGTTCTTTATGAATTCATAATGATCTTAAATCGAATTAACAAATTCCTTGATACATTACATAGCATGAAGGAAATCATGATAATGAGATAAGAAATTATTAATTCGGACAAACTAGCACATGTTATACTCTTTGATTGAATCAAGCAATGGATCTCAGATACTGTAAGCATGAGTTGTTGAGAGTTAATATGTGGATGTTTTCTAAAAGTAGTAAGTACATTGGCTGACCTGCCATAAGACAATCATATGAATAATCTATTCTAGTATTAATAATAGTCTTATAATAGCAATAGTGCAAATATCCTTAGATTTGAGGTACTCAAGGATATCTTGGATACTAATCTTGTATTTCGACTTCATTCCTCGCTGTCTCTCAAAAGTTGCTCATAGGGTTATGATTGAGTACAGCTTGAGGTATTCGAAGGTAATTGAGTAGTCAATAAAAGATTTACTGTTGGGCCCGGGCCCCGGATCCCCGATTCCGGAGGCAGCCTCTCGGGCTGCGCCCGAGCCGAGCGCCCTAAACCGCGAACCCGATCCCAAACATCCATACAAAATCGATTCGCACATGCAATTTCATACACAAATATCATCCACAAGATCATTGGAATTAAACACCCCATAACTCGGGGCTCCATGCCATAACAATCCACAATGAAATTCAATAAGTATTCCCAGTCATACATAAAACAAATACGTCGAAATCCAAAATACATGAAATATGCTCCATGTTAATATGCTCGGAGGGCCAACAAAAATACGAACTTAATACAAGCTCCTAATTTGTTTGAAGTTTC
>JANITW010000201.1:88467-108161 GCA_027564335.1 Erythroxylum williamsii | reverse complement strand
GTCTCCCACCAATAAATTTCTAGGAAAAGAACCAAACAAACCTCATTGTGATTATATGTTGGATAGAAGCTCATAAAACTCATGTCAAGACACACTCAATCCATATAAGCAAGTGAATTAACTGAAAAAATCAGTGTCCCATAAGTAACCATGAAAATAAAGATGGAAATAGTTAAAAGATTTCCTCATAGATGGTAAATGAACAAAACGGATGTCAACCAATTGATTCTTAGACAAAAATACAAGAAATTTGAAATGAAAAGATCAACTATGGAGTATTGAGCTTTAAAGGATACTTCAGTAGGGAAAATTAGTGGTCGTAAGATTGAATCACTGGCATAATTTTGTACTTCCAAACCTAATATCATAAATAGGGAACATTTAGTTATAGAAGCAAATCTGTGAACAACCCCATAACTTAACAGTGAACAAAACGTTAATGAAGCTAAGGTTACCTTATTCTCAAAACGAATTGTTATGATTTATTTCAGATATATCCTATTTTATTTTTGGCATTTTTATTAGATTTGAGACATACCATATATATTGAAGATTGCCCTCCTTTGTAAGTAGATGTTGTTTGGGATTTGAATTAGAATAATTCACGGTAGTTGATTTTCTCTCTAATACTATCCTTATTTGAGATGGACTCTTCTAAAGGAAAATTGAGTAGATTGCGTGAATATTGTGGATTTGGGATATTGCTTCTATGGCTGACGTGGCATATTGGGGTAGGGCATCCTTATTCTGTATTGTGTATTGCTTTGCTGATTTGGTGGAGTGAATAACCGAGTGGGGATTTGGCTTTGTTGCTACTGCGTTGTTGGGGAGTTTTGGTTGCTGCACTGTTGAGCTTTGTTCACTTGATTGAGTTAACTTTTGTGAAGTTTTTGCAGCAGCACAGTTACATTATCTTCATCTTTAGCAAGCAGTCCAAGTGTTATAGGAGTTGATGTTTTTTACTGGGTGATTTAAGTTGATTGATATGTGCAGTACAATGATAGCTTTGTCATAGATCAATGCATACAATGTTGGTGTTGTCTCTTGGTTATGTTGGGTGGAAATTTTCATATTTGAAATTGTTGCGTACCTGTTTTATTTGTCTTTGTTTTTGAGTAGAAATAGTTAGGAAAATCCTTTGACGAGGTTAACATGAGTTGGTCGTGTTATTGGGCGTGAAGATCTTTCACGGGTAGTTAGGTTGTGGGTCGGTTACATAGATTGGGTCTTACGGAGTAGATCAATCTGGTGTAATTTTTGTGAACTACAGTGAAAGAATTTAATCTGGGTGAGGGCCCCGCAGACGTAGGCAAGGTGTGCCGAATTGCATTACCAAACGTCATTGTTTTTGGTGCTTTGCTTTTACGATTATTGATTTACTCGTGCGGAAAAATTAATTTTGGATAGTCAGCAATTTTATTAACGATTTAATTCTCTCAACATCTGTAATAAAGAAGAAGCTTCGCTGTTTGGCACTGCAGATGAGGCTGCTCCCTGTGATACATGCGACCACCGAGTCCACCATGCCAATAAGCTTGCATCAAAGCACTAGCTCTTCTCTCTTCTCCAACCGACTCCAAAAACCTTCCCTCTCTACGATGTCTACCAGGTGTTTGTCTATTTGCTTCTTTCTTGTTGGTGTATATTGAAAATTAATAAGTGGCTCTTTGAACATACTTAAAAGCACGATAGGTTTCTTCTTATAGGGGTTAAACTCTTTACTACATCGGTTCTTTATGCATCTTCTATGGCTACAATGGAAAGTTCTTATCTTGTTCTTGATTCTAAGTCTAAGCAATAACCACAAGGAGCATCAATAAAAGAATTGCCTGTATCTGTTGTTCCAACAAATTGTAACCCATTTGCAATAGCATCAGTAAAAGTGTTATGAAAATAAAACAAAATTCACAAAATGCGTATATTCAGTTAGGGATTGTTTGAAAGGAAAGAAGGAGAAGAACATCAAGGGGAGAGAGAAGACACATATTTCACTGATAGAGATGAATCATAAATCATACACAATCATTTCATATCGTTGAAGCCACATGCATTCGGTTTAAATTCGGCTCTTACACTACTCTATCCTCACGACTATTTTATTACTCTGGTCTCTCTTTTTATTTAAACGCAACGTATTGCTTCTCCATCACCATACTAATGTTCGTCATTTGATTATTTACATATCATCTTCTCCGGCTTTCTCTGCAACAATTCCCCCTTCCTTAACATTTTTGTCCACTAAGTTAATTTCTGGATAGCGCTTTTGGAGATTAAAAAGGTATTCCCACATCGCGTCCATGTTGCCTCCATCCGACCACTGTATTAACAGTTGAGTTACTGCTCTGTTCTGCTTCTTCGCAACGCGGCAGTCTAAGACTGCGACTGGAATTAGCTCCACTGGTGTAATTACTTCTGGTAATGCTGATGAAATTCTAACCCGATCTCCTTTTACCTTCTTCAACTGTGACACATGAAATACAGGATGTATTAAGGAGATCGCAGGCAGTTCAAGTTTATAAGCCACCCTCCCCTTTCTTTGCACCACCTTGTACAGTCCGTAATATAGAGGAGATAATTTTTGATTACTCCTCCTCTGCAGGGTGTGCTATCTGTAAGGCTGCAACTTGAGTAACACCATGTCTTCGATTTTAAATTCACGCTTTGACCGCTTCGTATCCGCATACTGCTTCATCCTGTTTTGAGCCCTCTGTAGATGAAACTTTGTTACATTGATGACTGCCTCTCTAATCTTAAGCACCTTCGCCACCTTTGAGTCTCTTGCTATGTATGGTATATATATGGGTGGAGGATAGCCATATAATACCTCAAAGGGTGTGGATCCGATGGATGGCTGATACATGGTATTATACCACCACTCCGCCACTGACAACCATTCACTCCATCTTTGTGGGGTTTCACCGCAATAGCATCGCAATAAGGTTTCTAGAATTTTATTAACAGCTTCAGTAAGACTGTCGGTCTGTGGGTCATAAGCAGTGGAGTATTTGAGTTGTACCTCCTACAGCCTCAATAACTCTTGCCAAAATTTGCTCACAAAGATCAGATCCCTGTCACTAATGATCGACTCAAGCATCCCATGTAATTTAAAAACGTTAGTAAGAAACAACTCGGTAACTTCTCTAGCCGTATAAGGATGTTTTACTGACATGAAATGAGAATACTTCGTGAACCAATCAACTACAACAAAAATTACTGATTTTTCCTTTGATACTGGTAATCCCTTGATGAAATCAAGGTTGATCTCTCGCCAACTCCCTTCCGAAATGGTGATCAGTTGTAGAAGTCTCGGGCATGCTGAATTGTCGTATTTGTTCCGCTGATAATTTATGCAACTCTGGACGTACCTCCGCACGTCCCTCACAAACCCTTTTCAAAAGAACATGTTTTGTATCTTCTTTGTCGTAGCCACCACCCCTGCATGTCCTCCGACTACCTCGTCGTGGCTAATGCCAATTATCTGTTGCCTTAATGCCTTATTGTTACCTACCACCAACCAACCCTTCCATCTCAATAATTGGTTCTTCCACTCATCTGCACTAGACTTCAATGTGTAATTGCTCAATCCCTTAATTATCTCTTGTATTATCTAGTTCTCTTCCCAGCTTTTCCTTATTTCCCCCAATAACTTGCCATGCACTTGCGTCACTGACAACATCATTAATGCTACACTCGTAATTCTGGAAAGAGCATCGGCGGCATTGTTCTCCTTCCCACTCCGATACTGCATTTCAAAATCATATCCTAACAACTTTGGAAGCCACGATTGCTGGAAAGGTCTTGTCAATCTCTACTCCAGTAGGTATTTTAGGCTCTTATGATCGGTTTTTAGCACGAAGGGCTTGCAACTCAAACAGTGGTGCCAGTGCTTAATCGCTTTGATGATTGCCAAAAATTCTTTCTCGTATGTTGATAACCCACAATGTCGTCTCGCTAGCGATTAACTAAGGAACACTACTGGGTGGCCATCCTGTTGCAACACCGCCCCTATGCATTGTCCACTAGCATCGGCTTAAATAACAAACATTTTTAGAAGTCAGGCAACGTTAGTACTGGTGCAAACATGATTGTTGTTTTTGATTTCTCAAAAGCATTTTGTTCTTCCTCTTGCCTTTCCCAATTGTTCATACGATCCTTCTTCAACAGTTCGGTTAATGGTTTCGTTAATACTCCATACCCCTTGATAAACCTCTAATAGTACCTGGTGATTTGAAAGAACCCTCTGAGTTCCTTAATCCCTGTAGGTCTCGGTCATTCCTCAATCGTTTTTGTCTTTTGCTGATTCGTAGCGACTCCCATCTCTGAAATAGTATATCCTAAATATTCCACTTGCCTTGCTCCGAACACACACTTATTTCCCTTTAGAAAAGTCGATTTCTCCTTAGCATTTCCATGGCAGTGGAAATATGTTGAACATGTGAATGTAGCGAGGAGCTATATATCAAAATGTAGTTAAAAAAAACCAGAATGAAGCGACACAGGTATGGCTTAAACAAGTCGTTCATCAACCTCTGAAACGTCGAAGGCGCATTCGTCAGGCCAAATGGCATTACGAGAAACTCGTAATGGCCTTTATATGTTCTAAATGCTATCTTCGCTACATCTTCTGATTGCATCCTGATCTGATGATACCCAGATCATAGGTCTAGCTTGGTGAACCACCCCGCCCTATGCAGGTCATCGAGAAGTTCCTCTATCAACGGTATCAGAAACTTATCCTTTATCGTATGTTTTTTTAGTTCTCTATATCAGGAGTTGTCCTTTTTCTTAACTAAGACCACCGGAGAAGCAAACGAACCGTAGCTTTGTCTGATAAAACCTTGTTTCATAAGATCCCATACTGTCTATTCTATTATGTCCTTCTAAACTCCTGAATATCTGTATGGTCGGAAGTTAATGGCATCCACTCCATCCTTCAACACTATCTGATGATTGTGTTGGCGGTTTGGAGGAAGCTCCGTCGGTTCTTGAAAGACGTCCGCATATTCCGACAAAATAATATTGATCTCGTCGAAAGCACACCATTGATCTGTTGTCATCCTCATTTGTTGTAGTTGGAATTCTATAGGTGTCGACAATTGCATCATAAATAGTTGACTCTCTGTTGCTCAGTGTACATGCTTATGAAATTCCTTACTAGAAATTATTTTTAATCTTCCCTCTGGATTACCACTCAACGTTACCATGCGTCCTTCCCACCTGAACATCATCGTTCGGTTCCTGAAATTGCATAAAACATCATCTAGTCCACTCAACTACTACACCCCAAGTACGACGTCACACCCGCCTAATTGGGTCACACCCGCCTAATTGTACTCCCTGCATGATCCACTTAAACCCTTTGCAATATTGGTGGCACTTCAGTTGTAATCTACCTCCCACGGTAACGAAGATGGGCTCCATCTCCTGGATCTGACATCCCCCTTTTCTTATAATGGAGGATTCTATGAAGTTGTGAGTGCTCTCGTTATCAATCAGTATATGTATCTTCTCCTTGGATGCACTCTGACCACCCTCATTTGTTTAAACTCAGTATTCCCAGATAGTCCCGGCATGGCTTGCGTGGAGACCATTGGTTGGGCTTCATCTACAAGACTCCCTTCTAAATAATCTTCTTCCACTTTCGGGGAAGTTCTTCCGCTGTCATCATCATCACCCGAGATTGCATAAAACTGCAGTTGACATTTTTTACATTGATGACCCATGCTGTATTTTTCATCGCACCAAAAACAAAGACCCTTTGCCCTCTTTTCACCGAAGTCCCGACTACTGAAGCGTCTCTGAGGTTTTGTAGATTGTACAGACGGTGACGACCGTAACGATGACGTAGGAGTTGGCAATATACCCTCAGACGATGACCTACGTATGGCATTCATTGATTGCGGAACACGTGAGTTCTAGTTGAAATTGCTATTATCGTTTGTCCCCTTCATTAGTGATCCGTGTTTAAACGTCAGGTTCTCCGTGGAATTTAGAATTACCTCCTATTTCCTTGCTATTGTATAAGCTTGATGCAGCGAGTGAGGGTCATGCAACTTCACCGTCACTCCAATCTCCGGTTTCAACCCATTAACAAAAAATCCCACCAAATACTCTTCAGACAATGTCAACCTATTGGAATGATGATCAAATTGTGCGTAGTAATCTAACACAGTTCCTTGTTGTTTAAGATCTGTAAAATCTCCTACCGGATCGTCAAATATTTCCACGTAGAACCTTTGTTTCAAAGCCTTCGTGATCTCCTCCCATGCGACTACTTCTGTTAGGTTACGATTCCTTATGTATAAATGGTATCACTCCTGCGCTCGCTCATCCATGTGCAGGATAGCCGCACTCACTTTTGTATTCTCCGGAGTTGGGTCTAACGTGAAGAACTACTCACATCTGTATAAGTACAACTTGACGTTTTCTCCGTCAAATCGTGGAAACTCGATCCGACTCATTCTTGTGGGTATCGCGGTTCCTTCTCGCTCTTGTGCAACTGAACTATTCTGTGGTATGGTTTCAGATGTACCAGCCTCACCTCCTGGTTTCTGAAAACTCTGAAGGAATAAAGCTCTTAGCTCTGACATCTCTTTTCCTACCTTTTCCGTCCTATTTTGCATTTCCGAAAACATTTTTTTCCATTACGCTCTTCAAACTTTCTTCCATTCGTCTGAACTCAGCACTTCTAGTGTTTTCTGCCATTGTCGTTACATACCATCTTCTCCGACTTAACAAAAGGGAACTTTATTTTCAGATGTGAAAAATATAAATATTTTATTTGACAGCCACTAACAAGGATGAGGAACGAGGGAAGGCTGGCGGGATTTGAGAGAAAGGGCCGTAATTCAATTATTTGCTTAAGTTTGGTTTAAGGTTTAATAATCACGCCGTCAGCTCTGATGTGACATAAGGGCCCTACTACAATTAATAAAATAACCGTTTGGCCTAACAAATATCAATTTAATCAAAAAATATAACAAAAAAACATAATTTCAATTAATATAAACCAAAATCTTGTAAAATATAAAAGTTAAATACTTCTAAATCTGATTCGAGGACGAGATTTGGTGTAATCAAATCAGAATAGGACCTCCTGCAGTCGTTTGGTTTGACACTTGAAAAGAGCAAGTCATCATTTCGAACGTCTGCCATTAATGGTCAGTTTTGCTTGCAAAGCTAAAAAGGGAACCAACTTGGACAGCGGTGATTTGACAGAGAGCTTAATTATCTTCTAAATTCATTTCTAAAATCCCACTTTGAAAAGAAAAAATCTCCGCCTGTCTATCTCCCTTCCACCACCTAAAAACCAGTGTGAACATTAAAGCACTCTCCTATACCCTAAAACCCCCACTACAAAACCAATCCCATTTCAGGCTCTATCTGTCTCTGTCCACCACGCTCCCCTAAAACTAAAACCCCACTACAAAACCAAACCCATTTCAGCCTCTATCTGTCCACAACCCTAGCCTCATATCAACTGAAACTATGGTGGTGATGGCCTTGGATACTGACGAGAACGCCCATAACTCTCGGGAAGAAACTCCTCACTTCAACAGGGGCTCAGAGGTCGAAGTGAGATCCGACGAAGATGGGTTCGGTGGCGCATGGTTCCCTGCCACCATTGTTGAATTCACACCACCAAAGTCATCTTCAAAGAAGAGGAGAAAAGGGTTTGTTGTTCAGTACAAGTCTTTGGTCACTGACGACGAATCTAGACCTTTGACTGAGAATGTTGACCCCAATCTCGTTAGGCCTTCGCCTCCTCAAGAGACTGAGAATGGGGTACAAGTGTTTGAGGAAAACGATGCCGTTGATGCCTGGTATAGAGATGGGTGGTGGAATGGGGTTGTTTGCAAGGTCTTAGAGGCTTCCAGATACAGGCTTTATTTTGATAAACCTCCTGATGTTATCGACTTTGATGGAAAGGACTTGAGGGTTCACTTGGATTGGGTTAATGGCAAATGGGTTCGACCCGAGAAGCAGGTATTTTATGAGCATTTTTGGCTAGTTTCATCTTTTTGCTTTGAATTGGATGGCTGCTTCTTTATTTTAGCTAGATTTTTCTTTTGTGGGTTATGCATGCAGGGTTTATATTATGACTGTTCAGGTTTAAGCTTTTTCTTCTCTTGCCTTTGTCTTTTCTTTTGTTTATTTTTCCCTGCCGTTTTAGTTGTTGTTGTGGCGATCGAATCTTTTTGGTTGAAAGTTTTGCTACTAATGCGATCTATCAAAATTATTAGAAAATGATTAACATTCTAAATTTATATTTCTCCAGATACTTGAAGATCTTGATATATTAGTTTTTGGCGTCCGCATGAAGTGATTGAGATTTGAATGCCAGGATGTATATTTTACTGGGCTTTTGCTCTTTTTTGAACTTTTGATGCTAAGATACAATTTCACTAAGAACATTTGATCCTTAATCTTCAGGGTTCTGCATGTACCTAGTCAAAGAGTTAACTAGCCTTAACCCAAATGTTATATGCGGGGACTATTTCTATGCTACATAGCTTGGCCTAATCTATGTCAGGATATTCTTAATCTTAAAACGATCGTTGTCCATCATTCGATAGTGTCATTTCTCCTTAGTAGCTTGTCATTGCCCCGCATTTCCTATTTTTTAAATTACTTTAATTACTTTTACCGTCTCTTTTCCTTTTCGTTCACATTTTTGATGCAGGCACTATTTACATTGGATTGCATTATTCTTATCAGTTTGTAACTGTATGCAGTTGTTTTATGTTTCATACTTTTTTTCTTTATCACAATAAATTTGTCAAAATTGAATACATATGTTTGGTTTTCTTGTACAACATTAGTAATCTGCTTTTTGATTGGATAATCTTAAAGCAATCGACAGGTTCGATTTTTAGCTCAGGAACAGCTGTGGAAGTGAATCTTGCAAAAGAAAATGCTTGGGATGCATGGTACCCTGCCCTTATCGTTAAAGAATATGAGAATTGTACTTACATGGTCAAATATCCGGATTCGATGAGCAGTGATGAGTCTGGCATGGACAGAGTTATTTTTGATTTTCTACACATTCGACCTGCTCCTCCTCATCATGCTGACAGAAATTATGAACTGCTGGAAAAAGTGGATGTGCAGTTTGGTCATGGTTGGCGCACTGGAACGATAACAAAAGTTCTTACAGGGAGGAGGTACAATGTTTACTTAAGGCAAGGAAATGAGGACACGGAACTTAATCACACAGAGATAAGACCTCATCTTGAATGGGTTGATGGTGAATGGATTAGTAAAACAAAGGTATGGTTTGTTTACATCTTTATTTTCTTCATGATTAAGCTATTGATGTTTGCTAATCTTTCTCTACTTAATTGATAAAAAAATATAGTAAATATTGAAGGATACATGCTTATCCTTGACTGTCAAATTTGGAAAATTTAAGGAATAGCTTTTGGGTATATTTGATCTGGAAATTTGTTCCCATACATTTATTTGAGTGGAAGCCAAGAAACAATGCAGTCAGTTCCTGATTAGTCTCGTAGCAGTTTTATTTGAAGGTTTTTATTGCAGGAGGCTATGAATATTCCTAATTCAGAAATATTAAGTGTTGATCAGAAGGGTGCTGACCACCTGGGGGTTGTCACACAACTTGAAAGCTTAGGTGGCACTGACGATGTTAACAAGAATATAACACCTTGTTCTACAATCATGAAGAAGCCAACAGAAAACTCAACAGATTGCTCTGAAAACTTACCTTCTCATGACCTTTCAAACAATGAGATAAAGGCAACTTCTGATGGTGATGGTAAAGTTTCAGGTAAGTCCAAAAAGTTAACAGTTGGCATTGTAGAAGTCCCATTTACGCGATTAAAGAATGTGCCTCTTGAAAGCTCCACTAAACAAGAAGAAGTTCTTGAATTGTCCCCATGGACGGCTGGAAGTAAAAGACCTGAATGTTCAAAAAAGCCTGTGGTTTGTGGACCTCCTCCTGCCAATATTGAGAGCCCTTTAGCTAGAAAGAAAGTTGTGAGTGGAATTTCTCATCTTCAAATTCTTCACCAATTTTATCCCATTTTCTAATAGAGCTTTGAAATTTTGTAGCGTGCCACACATATGAACCTCTATTAGGAGATTCATGTAAATAAACATTTGCAGAATCATATATTGCCATATTATAACATTGCCCATTGATTCTCCATTATATACAAGGATAAACTAGAGCCTTCTGAAGTTATATAAGAGAGGTTTTCTATGATTTAGGTGGGTTTTTTGTGTTATGAGTGAAAATGTGAAACCATAAAGGGCAGGTTAGTTAATGCGTGTTTACCTAATATTAAACTGATTCACGTGGCTCAGGAGTTATACTACATAGTTTTAATTTTGTTGAGAGCCTATTGACGGAACATTGTCATGAGTACATCAGCATCTGTCCATATCAGTTCTGTTGTTCACATTGATGGTATTTACTTTGTCTTTGCCAGTTTCTCGCTCTTTTTATTTTAACTACATTTATTCCTTTTTTCTGATAATTTTTTTTTCTTTCTTACAGAGAAAACTTACAGAAAGTAATGAACAGGATGGCCAGAAAGCTAACCTTGTAACACGAAAGGGTAGACCTATTAAGTCACCTAACAGAGGCCCACATGAATCAGCAGCAGGTGTTATACTTTACACACATCTTGCCGTTGACTGTATCTATTTAAGTTGCCTATGATGGTTTTTGATAAAAGTTGAGATACTTCTACTATCTTCAGCTAAGCTGAGAAATTCAGCTCAACATGTTAATGAGGGTGAGAATAAATCAAAAGAAGCAGAAGTTCCCGTTGTTATATGTCTAGAAGCTCAGGTAGTGGGGAATTCCAGTTGTCAAACTCCAGGTGAGAAGAGGTTGAAGAGCATAACAAATTATGTCGAATTAGAGAAGATCATGGTAAGGCATTATATTTTGGTTGTCCTTAACGTCCTTAACCTTGCAAAGATGGGATTTTTATGAAAAGTGAATGTTGTGAATCAGAATTTGTGGGATAATGTTGTGAATGTTTAGATGCCTAATGTATGGTGTTTGTTGTGCAGGACCGTGAGTTGGCAGTTGGCCAAAGCAGTGGGAAAAGAAAGCGGGGAAAGCCACAGAAGTTGGTAGCTACAAATCTGATAGAAAAAGAGACCGGTACTTAACTATACTCCACAGTCTGTGGATCGAATTGTGAACCTATTTAATTGCACACTAGCATGCATTGTATGTACTGAGGAATAGGGAAGTGGAGAAGTTGCTAATGAAATTAACTAATTAAGTTGAAATGTGCCCCCAAGTATGATAGGCTCAGGGTCTAGAAATTTGCTTTTGTCAATCCTATAGCCACGGATAAAACTCTAATGGTAGTTAGAAAAGAAAAAGAAGCAAACTCATAAATAGGTATATGATAAATCTTTTGCAATAACTCAAAAATGTGTTTCTTGGCGGATATATTATTTCCATGCCTCTGGCTAATACATTGGATAAAGTTGGTTTCTTTTGACTCATATTTCTGGCATAACCAATGATGCATAAACGAGAATCTATTGTGCTAATTTGTTTTTGGCCATGGGTAACAAGTTTCCACCAGTTAGAGAAAATCATTGGCTTCATCATTCAATGTCTTTCCTGCTAAAAGGTACAGTGAAATGTCCATAAAATAGTGAGACATTCTTATGTTGGCTGAAGAAATTGTAAGGTTCTTCTTTGTATGATAAAATCATTGGAGGGAATTAACCTTGTGCTTGTGAAGCAAATTACATGAAGACAGATTACATTCTGATGTACGTATATAACACAAAAATGCCTATGGTTGTGCCATACTTAGCCCTATTTGGAATGTTGTAGTTTCTGCATCCACAGATGGAACAAATGAGGACTGTCAGACAGATTGCAGGATAAAGGAGAATGATTTGGCCATTGCTGTTGTATCAAAGAATGTGGTTGATGATGATCAACCTTTATCAATGTGGTTTGGTGGAATGCATTCTTCAACAAATGTTGGAAACTCGGGTAAGTTGCTTGATATTTTCTGATGTGCTCCTTAAAGTTGTATTCTTATGCAGTGCAAGAGTATATCTGACTCTTGTTTTCTGTTTGGGTAGTATCTTCAGCTAGGTCTGCTAATGGATGGAGTGATACAAGAGATAGACAAGCTGATATTTCAATGGAAGGTTCGGTAAATGATGGTAGAAGCAATAGCATGCCAGAATCAAATCTGTTCTTACCTTTTGTCAAGAAATCAGCAATTTGGAAAGCAATTGAAGCTATGGAAGCGTTTCAAATTATACCACAAAACCCACATTTTGAGCCTTTAGCTGGATGCAAAGAGGAGTACCGTGAAGGAACAGCTATTGGGTATATGGTAACTTTTACCAGTTTGTTTGAGAAGGTATCCTTACTGCAGTTCAATGATCCAAGAAACATTTTCGAGAGTACTTTGGAAAGTCTGTTAGGTTTAGAGAAGCTTGGATTTGACGTCGTAATCCTCAAAGATCGTGTGAGTAAGTTGTTGTCAATTAAAGAAAGTCAGGGTGAGCTGCTGAAAGAGTTGACAAATACCGAAAGGCAGATAGTGGAGCGATCAGCAAAGAAGCAAGAATTACTTGAGAGTATGAATGATCTAAAAAACAAGATAGCAGAGTTACAGGAAGAACTCGCAGCATCCCAGTCAAAGATGGAAGCTGAGGATATTGAGATTTCCACATTAAGGTCACATGTTGAAGATACAAATCAACGCATGACCAATTTTTGTTATAATTTTAAAAGTGTGGCTGGCGCACCTTGGAAATCGTCCTGATGTTGCAACATGTAGGTGTAGATTGTAGTTGGCTGTGAAAAGTTTGTGTTCTGGTTGTCTATATAGTTAGTGTACTGGTACTGGACTCGTCTAGTAATGTTATCATGTAAATGCTTTTGAGGGTTAAGGGTATCCTGGGAATCGTAACTTTAAACGATTCTAGAATTGATTCTATCACTGATGGTACGTAGGTGCACAGCACACCAAAAGGTTCACCTTAGATAATTAGAATTTGAATTTATTACCCATCAGCGGCTGAGGGGGCAGAACAATCTCTTTAAGACCAGTTTCAGCACCTTCTGCAAGTACTGGAGAAGATTGACATTAAGGCGATCTCTCTTTGATGCCCTGCTTTAGTTTTAACTAATGTAGTCTTACCATCAGATGTTAAGTTCTGGAGTGCTTGATTGTAATGACTCAAATTAATGGAATATGTGCATTGTTGACCAAACAAATCATTGAATAACATGGTGTGCTTGTTTCTGTTAGGAACAAAATATGAAAGAAATGATGAAAAAGAAAATCTGATGTTTATTAAATGTAGATAAAAACCAACCTCGGGAAGGGCTTACTCTTCTAACAACTGGAATTTAAAAACACTGATCAGTTAAAGGACAATGTAGTAGTAGTACTGTATCTATAAATACTTTAAGATGTAGTTATAACTGAATAGCTAAAGTAAAGGATCATGAAGACCACTTTGCTACCATCTGTCACGATTTGTCACTATCATGAAGACCACTTTGCTACCATCTGTCACGATTTGTCACTAACTCCACTCTTCTTTGACAGAACGAACCTGCAGACTCAGTAAGAATAAAGAGTTGATCTTGAGACTTTTTTTCACACGTCCTATATTTTCTCCTTGAATAGACACGTAAGGGAGGACTTCCATCAATTCTTTCGTCCTGGAAACGCGGCTTGTCCTCGAGGTGGAAATGCGGAAATTGGTCAGAAACAAATCGTAATTTTGACTTTTTTCATTCAACGAGTAACTCCAAAGTGGAACGCCACCTTGGGAAACCCACCGATGAGAAAGAACATTGGCAGGCTCAAGAATAACTTTCCAATCGGCAGTAACAGGTAAATTAACTGGAGATGACACAGGTACTTGGCCCATTGCTGGTCGTAAAAGAGAAACGTAAAATATTAGGTGAACCCTTGAAATAGGAGGAAGTTCCAACTCGTAAGCTACAGATCCGATACGACGTAAAACTTTGTAAAGGTTGAAATACCGAGGAGCAAGTTTCCGTACCTTCGTTTGGCCAAAGATTTTTGTCGGTATGGACGTACTCGTAAGAAGACTGAGTCGCCCACGTTGAAAGTGAGATCCCTTCGTTTGATGTCAGCTTGAACCTTCATGCAACATTGAGCTTTTATAAAGTTTTCTTCAAACATATCATCCCGCTGCAACAGTCGGGTCTCCAATTATGCATTTGGAGTTTCTCATGAGACATACGGATAGAGAGGAAGCAGTGTACATCCATAAACAATCGCAAAAGGAGTGCTGCCCATTGAAGTTTGAAATCCTGTGTTGTAGGAATACTCTGCCCATGAATCAAATCAGTCTAAGTCTTTGGTTGCTCTTGAGCGAAACAGCACAAATTTCGAAACAACGATTTGGTCGTCCGTCTGAAGGTGGTAGCTGGTACTCATATTCAATTGAGTTTTGCAAAGCTTAAAGAGCTCTTGCCAAATTACATTTCTATCAGAAACAATTGATCGCGAAATGCCATTTACGCGAACAATCTCTTTACAGAAACTTTTAGCAATACTTTTGGCAGTGAATGAATGCTTAAAAGGATAAAATGGGCATACTTATTGAGTCTATCCACCATTATTAGAATGGTGTCATAATGATGGGATAGTGGCAAGCACACTATATAAAATCAAGAGAAACATCATCCCAAATTCTGTAGCCCAGTTAGGGCTAGTGTCTCATATTTATCTTGTTGACATTGAGGACAATTATGGACATATTGATATACATCACGTCGAAGGTTTGGCCAGAAAAATAAGTTGACATCCGTTGAAATGTGTTCAAAAATCCATGACTAGCAGTAGGTGTGTTACGAGCCTCAAATATAAGTTTTTTTTAAAATCAGAAAAGGAGGGTTACAGGTCTTATATTACTAATCGGGGAAATAAAACTTCCGATATATCCTCTAGTAGGATAGAAAAACAACCAAAAGGTGGGTTTTGAAACAGATGGATGCCAAGTTCGAGTGAACTGGCATAGTTAGCTAGCCAATCCGCAACTCTTAGTCTAGCGATAAACATGTCTTGCTTCCACGAGCCAATCTCTAGTGATTAATTGGCGGATCCTTAGTTTTTCTCGCAAAGTAGCGTGGTCAGGAATTATCAAATGATTTTTATAGTAGAGTTTCTAGCTTGTGATTGAAAATTCTGGTTGTGAGGATGGATCAACAACCCAAGCTTGCATAATTTCGCTGGTATATGGGTCTTCTTTTAATGCTTGTTGTAGTTCCAACAAATCAAGGCTAAAAGGAACAACCAATGTAAATAGCTCTGCATGATCAGGACGTCAAGATAAAGAATCGGTTCCTTTGTTTTCCTTACCCACTCGATAAATTATGGTGAACTCAAATGGCATTAGTTTTAACAATAATCGTTGCTGCTCCGTGGTTGTGATTCGCTGCTCCAAAAGATACTTAAGAGTGAAATGATTTGTCTGAATGAAGAAATGTCTGTCGAGCAAATAATGTTTCCACTTTTGCAAAGCTAACACCAAGGATAATAATTCACGATCATAAGCGGATTTTAACCTATTAGAAAGAGAAAATTCCTTACTAAAATAAGTCACAAGATGCTCATCTTGCAAAAGGATAACTCCCACGCCCTTGGATGTCGCATCACATTCGACCGTGAAAGGTTGAGAGAAATTTGACAGGCACAAAACTGAAACTGAAGTCAGTGCTACTTTAAGGTTGTTGAAGGCTTGTTCCGCATCAACTGACCAATGAAAACCCTCATTTTTTGTAAAATTGGTGAGAGATTTAGAGAGCATCCCATAATGTTTCACGAAACAATGGTAGTACCCAATTAATCCCAAAATCCTCGCAACTCCTTGATGTTTGATGGTATGGGCCAAGCTCGCACCAACGTGATCTTGTCATCCTCAACTTATACGCCTTGGGAGTTGACCACATGTCCAAGGAAATGAATCCAGGACTGACCAAAGAGGCATTTTTATGCTTTTGCATAATAACTATGCATCTGAAGCAGTTGTAAGGTTTATCAAAGATGCTTCCGACGTTGTGTTATGTCCTTGCTGTAAACCAAGATATCAGAGAAAAATACCATAATAAACTTACGTAAGAATGGTCTAAAGAGGTCATTCATGGCTCCTTAAAAAGTGAACGACGCATTGTACAGTCCGAATGGCATCACAACATATTCATAGAGACCCGAATGTTTTCAAAAAGTTGTTTTAGGAATGTCTGATGGGTTGACCTGAGTTTGGTGATAGCCCAACCATAAATCAATTTTTGAGGATACAGTGGTTCCATATAACTCGTCCAGCACCTCATCAATATTTGGCATCGAGTATGGTCAATTTGTTAAGAGCACGGTAGTCGACACACATCCTCTGAGGATTATCTTTGTTCTTGACTGAAAAGACTGGACTTGCAAAAGGACTAGAACTGGATTGGATGAAACCATTAGTTAGCAACTCCACCATTTGGTTCTCAATTTCGATTTTTTGAGAGAAAGGATATCTATATGGTCAGATATTTGATGGGGTAGCAGTAGGTATGAGTAGTATGGAATGTGTGTGGCTTCAAAAGGGTAGGAGTGATTTGTTTTCTTGGAAAATAGAAGCATATTCAAACAAAAGAGAATTAAAAGGAGAAAGTGGAGTCTCTTTGTCACCCGAGTTAACCAAGATATATTTAAATGATGCATTGGCTGGTGTCTTGGGAGGTAATCCTTAAAGCTTGTACTTCTGATCATTTATAGAGAAGATAAGAAACATTTCATTCTAATTTGCTTGTGCCTTATTGAGTGAGGCCAACCATTGGATGCCCAAAACTAAGTCAGCAACACCTAAGAAAGAAGGGCAATACTCCTATGTGATTTTCAAACTTGGACATCCATGTCTTTGCAGACATGATTGTAGCGTATGATATCTCCATTGTCGATCTCCACATCGAAAGGAGGAACAAATTGAATCAATAGGTTCAACTCGTTCACAATAGCGTCAAATATGAAGTTGTGTGTAGATTAGCTATCCACCAAAATTAGGACTTCCGTACTGCCAATCACACCTTTGAGTTTCTCAGTGGTTGTTTTGGATTTTCCTAGAATTGCATAAAAACTTATCGCTGCCAATTCTGATTGCTTGTTGGACTCACCAAAAAAATCAACACCAACAAACGACAATACAGAGGAACTATAGTGAGACACCTCATCAATTCTGTTTTGTCCCTTTTTTACTGTTCATTATTCTTCGTTTTTATTTAGACAGTACAAGTTGTTAGATTTGTTATGATAGAATAACAGAAGAGAGAGAGAGAGTGGAATCAAGTGTATATATATCTTACAAATGATGAATAAAGAATTCATTCCTTTTTCACCAACTTCTCTCATTATCTTTTTTTGTCTTCTACATGTTATCAGAGCAGAGAAGCTCCTGATATCCAAAAATTATCAATATGGCTGGTAACGAAAGTGAGAGCAGCGATATACAACCCAGAAATGAAGAGCTTGATTCGTACGAAATGGCAGCGTCAGAAAATCCAAGAGCTATACTGGTAGCTACATTACTTGACGAAACAAATTACTTGTAGTGGAGTCGAGCGATGACCATTTCCCTAAAAGCCAAAGACAAATATAGGTTCGTTAGTGGAGCTTGCAAGGAACCAGAGAACAACCCACAACTTTTAAAGAAATGGAGAACAACTGATTCAATGGTAACTTCTTGGCTCTTAAATTCTATGTCTAAGGAGATTGCTAGATCTTTTCTGGTTGTGACTACTACGAGAAACCTGTAGGAAGAACTAAGAAATAGGTTTGGAGAAAGTAATGGACCCCAAATCTACCGATTAATGCAAAGTATCAATAACTTGAGACAAGGAAACAATTCTGTAACTAGCTATTTTAACAAGTTAAAATAGTTGTGGGACGATCTTGGAAGCGTTATGCCTTTTAAAACTTGTTCTTGTGAAATTGGTACTACGAATAGTA
The DNA here is from genome assembly GCA_027564335.1 of Erythroxylum williamsii. Classification (NCBI taxonomy): domain Eukaryota; kingdom Viridiplantae; phylum Streptophyta; class Magnoliopsida; order Malpighiales; family Erythroxylaceae; genus Erythroxylum; species Erythroxylum williamsii. The sequence goes on along the minus strand of JANITW010000201.1, from coordinate 90,171 downwards.
ACATTGAAAAAAACACCAAGCTGGTTCATTTTTTAATGGGGTTAAGGGATGATTATCAAAGTGTGATTAGCCAAATCATGTTGTATGATCCTTTGCCTAATGTGAGTAAAGCTTATTCTATGGTGCTAATAGTTGAAAAACAAAGAGATGTCTCTGGGAATTTGAATGAAACTGGTCAGTTAAATGTTGCTCTTAGCATAAAATCTAGAGGAAACAGAAAGGGAGATGCGAAGGAAGGTAACTTCAGGTTTGGATTAACAACGCAAAGGAGATTCATTAAACGAGACGACAAGTACTGCACTCACTGCTATGAAAAAGGTCACACGGTGGAGACATGATTCAAAATCTGCAGAGATTCGAACTGGTTTAAGGAGTTAAAACAGAAAAGGGCAAGAGAAAAAGGGTTCCATGTAGTAGCCGCAGTTGAGAGTCCTCTGGATATAGGACAGGGGAGCCAAAATACCAAGACAATTGAAGCTAAAACAAAACTCACTATATTATCTCACCAAGTACAGGAGCTGATGAAGTTAGTAAAAGGAAAAGGTATGGTTAAGGCAAACCACGTAGCATTCAATAGCTACGCAGGTATGAATTCTTTTCACAATGATAATGTTTGCACTGATTATGATCATAGTTCATGGATAGTAGACTCAGGAGCCTCCACCCATATGACCTTTAACAAAACCAAATTCAAATCCCCAGTAAGCACACACTACTTTACACCTATGACTCTAACCAAATTCAAATCCCCAGTAAACACACACTACTTTACACCTATGACTCTTCCATATGGATCTTTAACCCCTGTTGTTCAAGTAGGAAATGTAGATTTAACTAAGGAAATAATGATAGAAAATTTACTTTATATCCTTACCTTACACCACAATCTATTGTCTGTTTGTAAACTTGCAAAGCAAAATAATTTAGCTGTAATTTTCGTGTCCAACAAAGTGTTTTTATAGGACCCCACTACTGATTATGTCATGGCCAGCTGCAAGGAAACTGGAGGTGTATACAAGCTCCAACCACACCACTTCTTACCACCAAAAACCAAGAAAGGTCCTCCCTTGAAATTTTATCTCGATGAAAATATTGCTTGTAATGTGATCGATGATTATGGCTTATTACACTCTAGATTCGGTCATGTATCCTCTAAAGTTTTGAAGCATTTAAACTTTCGTTGCTCGGAAATACCTAAAAATTTCTTTTGCGAAACATGTCCTTTGGCAAAACAAACCAGAAAACCTTTTGATAAGCATAATCTCACAACTACAAAAGCTTTCGAGTTACTACATTTAGATCTTTGGGGCCTTTCAAAACAAAAAATATTGATGGTCTAACATATTTCCTTATAATTGTTGATGAATATAATAGAGTCGTATGGACCTTTTTATTAAGTACCAAAGAACAAGTTCATAAAACTCTTATCATATTTATCACCATGATTGAAAACCATTTTAAACAAACCATTACCACTATACGAACGGACAATGGAACCGAGTTTGTGAATCATTTGAACCAACAATTATTTGCAAACAACAGGATTTCTCACCAAAAAACCTGCATTCATACTGTAGGAAAATTTCGGTGTGTGCATCACATGCACACGGTGCGGAAAAACAAAAATTTTTGTTCCGGGACCTTCCCGAAAGCCAGGATCCATGTGTCTATATAACAAAGTCAAACCATAACGACCAAAAGAGA
>JANITW010000199.1:44946-63535 GCA_027564335.1 Erythroxylum williamsii | reverse complement strand
TTTCCTAGGTATTACCGAATCGGTTCACTTCACTAGTTGTTTACCTTAGAGGAAAAAATACCCGATTTTCCCAACACTATCTCAACGGTAATAACGTTACCAAATTCACTAGAAGTAGTATCATGCATATAATCATCAAGTATTCCAAAGCCTCGACTGCCACCTGTTTTTAGATTAAAAGATGCTGTCAAGTGCATTATGTTAGTCCTAGAACTAGAAGGACTTCCTCTTGTATCAGTACAGGGACTTTATCTTGGATTAACTTGTCATATACTGTCTGAGTGTTTTGAGGTACTTTCTCTAGAATTAACTCGTCATCAATTGTCTGAATGTTCTAAGGTATACTTAGAGCTCCCTCTTTAACTGCACTTGGCAAGGTGACATCTGCGATATTACTGTCTCCATGACCAGAGATAACATACTCCATTCCCTCTTGTTGTGTACCTGATTGAAAAGTCTTCACCTTAGGCTTCCAAATTTGGTAGAGTTCGACAAAGTGATAATTTTTTTCTCCAACTCTCCACTCTCTCCATAACAGAAAACAGATAAAGTTTCAAGAAATGGAGTAGTTTTCATAACTTCAATACAGACTTTAGCATAGTCGAGTCTGTCTGTGCAGGCTGTCGGAGTGTCCATACATGAAGGTTTTCCAAGTGAACGAGCTATATAACTCAAGCACTCCAATGTCCGAAGTTCTAGAGGAACATTGTGAAAGTTTACCCATAGTGGGAAGGTCTCAATCTTACTATGATCCATCTTCATTCCAGGTTGCCATTTCTGTAAGAAAATCGGTTAGTCTCCAATACGCCAAGGACCATTTTCCAGAATCTCACTCAAGCTAGTTCTCAGCAAAAAATTTAAACAATAAAGTTTCATCTTCATGCAACAATACCTTTTCTAATCCTTTAGAGGACCGTCGAGATTTAGCCCAAGCGTTTATAACTGGATACGCTGGCCTCTTATTCTAAAAGAAGCCAATTAAGGCAGTAGATCATACCTATACTCACTGCAACAGAAATGTGTACTGGCTACAATTTCTTTGGCGATGAAATAGAAATCGTTATTAGAAGTGTCCCTTTAGCGATGCATAAAAATTTTGTTGCTAAAAGTTAAAGAATCTAAGTCGATTAAGCAAAACGTCAAAAATGGGAAACAATGTTACGATACGTTTATAATTTTGTCACAATAATAGCACGTTTTAACAATGTTAAGGTACTTCTGTCGCAAAAAAGAAACAATTATCTATGACTAGAAATTATAGTCGGTGTATGTGGACAAATCAACATGATTAGCATCGATTTAGTAAAATGTCGGCAATTGCTCAGAAAAATAGTGATAGAAAATTAAATTGCTTTGCAAATTGCATTCCTTTTTACCAATGTTTTGGTGAATCATTGCAGAAGATTGAGCTAAGATAATACGGAGTGACGATAAATGTTTGAATTTTGTGGAATGTTCACTATTGGTGACAATTATTATACTTCGTCGGTAAAGTTTGGCAACGATGTTCTTTAGTGTTGCGGTTTAGTGGACATATTGCAACCATTTTTCTTTATTCGTCGCTAATGAGGTAGGATATAGCGACAATCTATTATTTTTTCGTCGCTAAAAGTTGTTCTTAGATTTTTCCAAAAATTTTATGTGAATGTTAATGAATTCTTATATGTGATAATATTGTTAAAATTAATAATATTTGGAAGATAGTTTGTTAATAATAAGTAACAATCAAAGTTAAGGTTAATTATAATTGACATTTTTATAATTTATCCTAGTTGATATGTTTTGTTGTAAAGTTGCTTTTAATGTTTAAAACATATTGTTGAAAACACATAGTAGGTTATTTAAAATATGAAAAGTAAATATATTTTGGAAACGGTAATTTTAACAATACTAAAAATATCATAATTTTAAGTTAAAAAGTAGTATTAATCATTAATATTTAGTAACAGTAAAATAATTATTTAGAAAAATTTTGGAAATGTATCAATATAATATAATGATATACGGTAAGTAGTACAAACTTTTAATTAGAAACTTAACAATTCTTATAGACATAGAACAACAACAATAACAACGACAATAGTGCGCAACCTTACCCCTAACTAGTAGAGAGGTTGTTTGAAAAATTCTTATAGATAGAATAATAAGTAAAGTTTAAAGCTGAGTCTAGTTGATTCCATCAATAAATGACAATGATATAATTATTTTTCTAGATTCCAAGTGACATGAGAGTCAGTAAAGGTAAATGAGTTCCCCATGTTTGGATTCTTAAGAAGGATCCTTGCATGTTCAAAGGCACCGATTGAAATAGTGCAAGATCTTCTCTCAAGTGTAGGGTTGTTCACACCCTCTTCCAATAGCTTCTTCGTTATATCTGAACTTCTAGAGGATACAGTGAATGAGTCCTTAGATTTAGTATGAAAGACAACTTCTTTGGATGAACCGCCAGTATGATGCATTTCACTTAAACAATTTATTTCCTTAATTCTTTACCGACTGTTCTAACATCGCCTCCGTCTTCATGGCCATAGATGTTATCTTGAAGATTCAAGGAAGTTTAACACAACATATAGTATATACCATCAAATGTGAATATATATAATAACGTCATAACAGGGAATGAGATCTACGTAATAAGGAAGACGTAGTTTAGATGATACTAAAAACCTTGAAGAAGAACATCGATAATGGATGGCAAACAATTATTAATGTATGAAGAGGGGATTTATTCTGCCTTGTTTTTTTTCTTCAGTAGGATAAGTTTGCCACATTCCTTCTAACTGAATGAATTTCTATCATCAAAAACTAGTCACCATGTTGACATTCCCTGATTAATTATGTTAAAAGTCATATTCTGCAAACGTGAATTTAGAATAAAATTCATGACGTTCAACTCCAATTTCAAAATAACAATAATCTATTTACCCTTTGTATCATATCAAAATTTTAGAATTTAAAGTAGATTACACATGACCATGTTTTTGTTGTACAGAAATACAGTATTATCTATATTAGGTTATATTACTATTAATACAAATTAAAAAAGGTTAAATACTCTTTCAGACCTTTCATCAAATAGTTAGTAAGCTTTCTTGAGGGAAACATTAAAGATAGTAAAAAGAAGTCAACCCATATATAACTAACAAAGGAAGACAATAAATTATCTTTGAAACATAACCACACACACAGCCCATAAAACAAATGCAAAATTAAGAACTCACAATAAACACCTAAAGGTATAAATTAAACTTAGAACAACATGGAGGATTTGAAAATAGAAAAAAAGAGAACAATACCAATACAGTTAAGGATGGTTCTTCGACAGTGATAACCACAATACAAGAGATGCACATAAGAGAGGGGACAATGGTTATTGGACTGTGAATATAGAGGAATGTTGACGACTAACATGAAAAATCAAGAGAGGTTCATTGAATTAGTGTTAAAAACCTAATACAAAACGATGTCGTTTCTTATTAAGGTAAACAATGTCGTTTTCCATTTTGTCAGAAGAAATATAGTACAATGTTGTTAGAAACAAAAAAATCATTGCCAAGTTGAAGACATTGCCATATTCTTTGTCACCTTTGCATAACATAAATATTATTACATATAGAGAAAAAAAATTCTTATTACAATGCCTCAATGACCACCATAATATTTTTTTTAAAATATTAGAAGTTAATCACATTTATTTATAATTATATTATAAGTTTATTACAAATAATTTGCTAAATATCACATTAAGTGAATGAATTTGATTGTATGGATGTTCAATTCTTATTAATCATTTTAGAAAAATAAAATATTGTTTGAAAATAGTATTAACTTAACTTATAAGAAATAAAACCTAGGTGACAATATTTTCCAATATTCTTTTGTAAATGGTAATCAACATTAAATATTAATAATTTTCCAACATGATGCTAATGATCAATTGCATATATAGCTATAAAACAAATATTAGTGAACAATTTTGAATGTAATATGAGTACTTCATATTAATAATGTTAGCAAAATAAAAAACCTTATGAAAAAGGTTTAGTATTGGATACGTTTACCTAGTTTGGTAGCAAAATATTTCAAAATTTGCAACGTATATTTAATTTGGTAGGTAAATCTAGGATTTGGTGACTAATTTTATCTTCGTCGCCAAATGTAACGAATGACAAAAGATAAGTTGAGACAACATCATTTGACGTCGTCCTAGTTTGTTTAAACACAAACACACGAAACGCCTCTCTTCTTCCCCTTTTTTTCATTTTCGTCTACTCCTTTCCATAGACGCTCCATTGCTGAAACTCTTTCACAACCCACTGTCAGCTTTTGCACTTTCTTCTCCTCTCTTTGTCATCCATCGTCTCCCTGTGCTTTGTTTCCAACTAGTGAGTGGAGTTGCTTTAGTATTTTTTGTCTCACAATAAATACCAAATGTATATGTCGATAACCATGGGTATTTTTATGTGAAGCGTTGAGTTGTTTGCATTATTTGTTGATGATAATGGTTGAAATGTGGTGGATATGTGTTATTGTGGTTGAAGAAAGGGTAAATAATGAAGTGTTTTTCTTAATTTAGGTTGATATGTGGCTCTACATTAGGTGTTCGAAGAAATTCCAAAATCTTACTATGATACAAAGAAATTGTTAAGGGACCTTATATTAGGATACATTTAAATTCATGCATGTAAGTGTGATTGTGTGAAAGTAAAGATGTTTAGAAGCTCCCAATTTGTGGTACCTTAAGGTGGAAAGTGGACGATGGGAGAAGGAAAAAGTTATCAAATAAAATCCTTTGATACTTTCCTATTAAACCACCACTACAAAGACTTTTTATGTTAAAAAAAAGATGGATATAAGGTGGCATAAAGAGAAACGCATTGATGATAACATCATCATCTAGTAGACTCAATGGCATGAAAAGAATTTGATAGAAAGTTTCCATGGTTTGAATAGGATTGTTGTAATGTTTGACTTGAATTGGCCTCAAATGGATTTAATCATTTCAGTAATATGAGTACTTCATACAACATGTGGCTAATAATTATAATTCCATACAGTTTACCTCCATTGAAGTGTACGAAGGAGCCTTTTATGTTATTGTCTTTGTTTATTCCAAGTCCAACTACTCCTGATAAGGATATCGATGTCTACATGCAACCATTAACTGATGACTTAAATGATCTATAGGAATTTGGAATACAAAATTTTGGTGTTGTTCAGAATCAAACATTTAAAATGCATGCCACTGTTTTGTGAACTATAAATGATTTCCCAGCTTATGGGAATTTTTCGAGATGGAGCACTAAGGGTATATGGCTTATCCTGTATGTAATCATCAAACTTATTCAATGAGGCTACGAAGTAAAATATGTTATATGGGCCATCGTTGTTGTTTGGAACATGGGCATAGATAGCAAAGAAGTAAATTGTTTAATGGAAAAGCATAATTAGGTGAAGCTCTGTTGTAATTGTCTAGTGATGATATTGTTTACCAGCTATCACATTTGGGTGACTTTATATCTGGGAATCACCCAAGTAATAGAAAGAGAAAGATGAATGATGTTGAATTCAATTGGACAAAACAAAGCATATTTTTCAATTTTCCATATTGGAAGGAATTACCATTAAGGCATAAAGTTGATATTATGTATACTGAGAAAAATATTTGTGAGAATATTTTAGGAACTGTGATGGGAATTGATGGGAAATTGAAAGATACAATTAAGGCTAGACTTGATTTGGAAGACATGAATATTAGAAAAGACTTACATTTGAAAAGAAGAGATAATGTGTCACACATTATTCCCCCTGCTTGTTATAACATGTCAAAAAGGGAGAAACAATGCTTTTGTCAGTTTCTCCAATCAGTGAAGTTTCCTTATGGGTATGCATAAAATATAAGTCAATGTGTGAATGTTAAAGAGGGAAAAATATCAGGGTTGAAAAGCTATGATTGTCATATGCCTTTGCATCGATTACTTCCTGTTAAAATACTTGGATGTTTATCGAAGGATGTGTCCATAACTTTGAGTCAATTGGGAGGGTTTTTTAAGCAATTATATTACAAGACACTTAAAGTTGAAGAGCTTGACAAAATGTTTTTTAAGCTATGATTTTATGTAAGCTTGAATTAGTATTCCCTCATCATTTTTTGATGTTATGGTTCATTTGGCAATTCATTTACCATATGAAGCAAAACTTTACGGACCAGTTCAATTTTGATGTATGCTCCCTATTGAAAGGTAATTCATATTAACTTTTACTTTTGTTAAAGTTATTTGTTAGTAACAATTCCTAATATTTTATTTTTTTTAAATATAGCTAATGAATGCTTGACATTTTGTTCAATGTACTTAAGTGATATGAAAACAAGATTTATTATACTAGAACATAACTTTGATTTTGATGAAAGGGGTGGGTTGTCAATTTTCTCCCAAAAAGTTAGGCCACTTGTTGTGGGCAAATATGTGGAGTTAACTAAAGATGAATTCCGAATAGTCAATTGGTATATTTTGAACAATTGTAAGAAAGTCGATATATAGATGGAGAATGTATATTCCTTTTGATTCAAACAATCATATTAGAATTTTGTTCATTGAATCTCATTTCCTTACTGTCATTTAATTTTTTAAATAGAGAGCACAAAGAGTCCACTCTTAGCAAAGGGATTATTAATGTTAGAGAAAGACATAAGTTTAAGTTTGTATCATGGTTTAGAAATTGAGTAAGTTACATATTGATTACATATTATGAACATATGACAATTTATATGTTAGAATAGCTTCTAATTTCATTTTATCATATAGATGATACACTTACATAACCGTAACGTGCAAGAAGCGATAACAACATTATATAGTTTGGACATGTAGGCCTCATATTTGTGGGAAAAATAGACAGGTTTCATTGTTAATGGGGTGAGATTTCACATATAAGATCGAGATAGTCAACTTAGAAGCCACAATTATGGGGTTATTGTTAAGGGATGTCATGACGACAAATTCATTGACTTCTATAGTGCCATTTATGAAATAATATTGTACTACATTAAGGATAAGAATGTTGTTCTATTTAAGTTCACATGGTTTAATCTTACTGACATAAAAGTGAATAGGAATATTACTAGCATCAATGTTAGTAAGAAATGGTTTGATAATGATCCTTTTGTCCTTGCAAGTCAAGTGAAGCAAGTTTTCTACCTAAACGATATTGTATTATGTAGAAATTGGAAGGTTGTTCAACAGTTTCAACACTAAAATGTACAGTTTCAACACTAAAATGTCTTCGATTTTTGTGAAAGGGGTATTGGTCAATTCAATGAGGATGCAGATGAAGTTTATCAAGAGATTGGATTGGAGTTCAGTAATGAAGCCATTTGAATAGAAGATGTAGATATATCATCATTCCATAGGAGAGATGTTGATCCAAACATTGTACAATTGGATGAAGCCCAAGCTAATATTTTCAATCAAACAGATGAAGATTATAATTAGGATGAATTAGATGGCAATGATGATATTTTGGCCTAATATATTAGTAATAAAGAATCCAATCATAATGTAATTAATGATGATGATTTTCAAAATCTTGATCATGATGATTAAATGTAAATAAATTGTTTATATTGTTTGAAATGTTATGTTCATATTTGAGTTATGTTGTTAATTTTTTACTTATGTTTATTCAGGATAAATCAATGCATATTGTTGATGTTTTACTTATGTTTATACGGAATATTGTTATTTGATTTATGTTTGTGCCAAATGTTTAGTTTTGATTTTTGTTTAACTTATATTCATATGGAATGTCGATGTTTGAGTAAAGATTATGTGTTATATTAATATTTCATTTATAGATATTCAATTTAATGGGACCTTATAGAAACAAGGGAAAGAGGATGGAAACTATTGAAGATGTTCCTCCCTTATTACAACCAAATCAATCTGACCCTATTGATGAAGGCAATCAGCAACAACCTATATCTACCTCAACTTGTGCTGAGGGATCTTCAGGTATGTTATTGTTAACCATCTATATTTACAGTTATGCTCAAATATATATTTACATACTTAATGTGTTTTTTTATCATTATTCTTTTGTTGTCAGGTTCCAATACTGGTATAAGAAAAAAAGGTTGAGGTATCACTAAAAGATTTGAGTTGCAACACTTGAATATGGCAATAAATAGCAAGTTGTTTGTGCCTATTGACCCCATGCAACGTTGTCATTAATTCATTTTATTATATGCATTATAGTTTTACTTATTTAAAGAATAAGTTAAATTATACGTGTTGTCCATAGATGAATTTCAATATCGTCAATATCGAGAACCCTTTAGATGGAAATAAAAATAATAAGTAAAAATAGGGAAGAAGAGCCCTTTAGATGGAACACTTCAATCTAAAAATTTCCCTTTCTTGTTTCTGAACTAGGTTAGTTTGTAAAAAAAATAAGAAAACACAACATGTGCACTCATCAACTTTCATCCTTATCTCACTAAATTGGCAAATTCTAGTGCATAAGATTCTTTACTTTATGAGTTAAAGGAAGGCCATGAATTATACATAACCTTTCTTTTGTATTTTACAAAGAAGTTATTTCTGTAACTAGAACTTGTGACCGTCCGGTCACAAAGTCATAACCTTATTGGTTATTCCAAAATTTGCCCTCATCCTTATCTAGGTAACATGTTGTTAATTTCCAATCTATATTGAAAGCTTAACGTGGATGATGATATTTTTGGTTATAAAGATTGGTTCTCTTTTCTTTTTTAATGCGTGAAGACTGATTAATGCCTAGAAAACACTTAAACTATTAAAAATAATAATATTTGCAAAGTTTTAGTAGAGAATTTAATAGAAATTGCAATTAAAGTCAAATCAAATCAAGAATGCCTTTATAGTCAGCAAGAGAGTTTAACAGTAAAATTTGACTTTCTGCTACTGCTATTGAGGGCATATAATTACAAACAAGCAAAATGGAAACATAACTAGTCATTTATCTTATCGTGATCAAGTTGCAAGAAAGCTGACAACTTCATGGATTGCAATATCACAACTTAAGGGCATCCTGACCATACTTAGAAAATAAAGAAATGAAGCCATCAAAGTTTGGTTTATGCCAACTTGACTCGGAGTCTTGGTCTTCCCACTTTATATCAAATTGGACATAAACTTATTTTCTAACTTATCTTCATAACTTTTTTTAACTTCTTCATTTCTCTTTGCCTACTAGCAATTATGTCAAAATCTCAATGAAATTTTGATTTTTGTTAGTCAACAAAACAAAAAGTATTAATTGTCATATGTAGTACAGACCTTATTACGTACCCAAGATCATGCATGAAAGGGTTAAAACAAAGGTAATGCAGAATACCTAATTTTGGTTCCATCTCTAATTTCGATGTCATTTTCGAGCTTAAAATGATCACGAATCTCCCAGGACCTTTATGGAAAGTATTTCCCGACACAAGGTTCAGGTCTTTCTCCAATTTTCTCAAAACATAAGCTCTCTTAATGGGTCAGAGAATCCTTATGCTTACGATTGATATGAGTAACTGCATGACATCTTGACCTTTATATATAGCTTCAATATCAGGCTTCTCCATCACAAAGCCGATATGGGTCTAGTCTACACTAATTGGGATCTATTTTTCATCCGAACTTTGACCCATTAATCTAGATCATTTATTGGGCTACTTTATTATTTTTGTCTAGATCAAATTACGTAACTTAACTGATAATTTATTGAAAATCCAAAAAATGCAATTAATAGTTGTCCAACTTTATGGGAAAGGAGACAATTGTCTAACATTCTCCCCTTTCAACAAGCATTAATTGCAGTTTTAACTTCATTTTAAAAACTCGGTTAAGCTATGCTACTGAATTAGTTGACTAAATTTTAAAAACAAAACATTTGATCCAAAAATAATGAAATTCCATCACTCTGCCCTGCAAGACTTGCGATACCGAAAAGTATCAAATGCATGTGTCATATATGACACAAATCCAATACAATCACGTATACCTAATACCTCACTAACTTGAATGGGAAAATAGAGTGTGGCAAACTAAGATGATACCTTTATGATCTAAATTATATCATCTTTGTTTATAGGTCTCAATTTATCCAACTTTATGCTAAACTGCATTAGAGAAATCTTGTTTTCTCTCACGGAATGCTAAATATAATTAGAGAAACTTGTTTCCACCCACCAAATGCTAAATTGCATTAGAGAAAACCTTTATGTTCTCTAACTGAATGCTAAATTGCATTAAAGAACACCTTTATGGGATTAAAAGCTTATATCCCTTTATATCATGTCAAATTCATGGATACCCGTACTAAAACCGTATGTGTCTAAATGACATAGGCACAAGGTCAATCTGTATATATGCCCAATGACCTTCAATGCTTATGATCAACACAAATCTTAAGATTTTCATACATATTATGACAATGTATGATAACATGTATTACTAAGGATAAACGATGATCATCTCTATTGATGAACTCTCATACTATCATAATACATCAAACTGTAAAAATGTACATAGAGCAAACATAACGATCTGCTAATTAATAGTGTCTAAGGACGTCAAAACACCCATACTGTATACTTGTGTCACAAACACAAGTGGGCGGAGTCCTTTAGTTAAAAGATCGACTAATTTTTCCTCAGTCTTTAAATGCTCCAAACCTTAATGTCACCTCACCTTTTCATATCAACACCTTTATGACCAAATAATTAACATGTAAATGCTAAAACCCTATGATATTCTTTATTGTTATTAAACAACACAACAAAAAGATTATCATAATACAACCAAATGGGTCTAGCCACTGAATGAACCACGGACAACTCAAAAATCAAGTTTCTAAGCTAAACCGTCTGTGAAGCAACTTCATAGTATGTACTCTGCATACATAGTCGAGGAAGTTACCTGTGCCTTCTTGACAAACTTCCACAACATTGTACCATTTGTAAATTTAAAAATGTAACCTTAAGAGGACTTTTGATCATTCGGACACATAGTTAAAATCTGAATCTGAATTCCCTACAAGGTTTAGCCTGTTGATTATGCTATATGTCAACATATAATCCTTAATTCCCTTTAGTATCTCAACACTCGCTAGACTGCATTATATGAGAGGTTTGATGAGTATTGAGATATGTCCTAATGAATCTGAATACTTGGGACAGAAGATGCGGGAGAAAAGGTAACATAAAGTCAACATATCTCCTTGAGTGGACCGTTAGGCAATTGAGTGAGCCTATAAACCGCTAAACTTTATCCTGAAATCCTTTAGCTCCAAAAAATTCATTTACAACTAACGAGTTTACATTTCTGCTGCAAATCAACTAGCTACCAGACCTTACTATGCTTCATGGTTTGCATCTCGTCATTCGTTGCATCCTACCACACATCCACATTAGGTCCAAAAATAGTTTCTGTAAAAGTAATTAGATCTGTAACATGTCAAATAGCATAGTCCTTTACACCTAATTTATTATGTAATCAGATGTGATTGCAGGTCGTCTCACTCCAGTGGATTCACTTAAATATATTAGATCTTGTACCCCAAAAACCTCGATGTCTATAAGTATGGGTTCTTATTACAGGCACGGTACAAAGACCTAGATCCACCGGATCTAACTGTATGAGTAGTGGGTACATGATAATTGTAGTATCCACCCTGCTATCATCTGAAGGGTGAATGGGCCCACCATCATCATAGACATTTTATTCTAAAAACTTAGTTGTTTGTGAGTCTACTATTTCAGTCCCTCCTTGTCTATAGTAAAAGTTGCAGCCTTAAAGTGGTCGAGATATCTTACTAAATAACAATAAACGGAACGAGTATGCAATCTATTATACTACCTCAATAGGGCAACCTCGTACACGAATATGTGCAAGGCTGAGTTTTTAAACTTTTAGATAATCAAATAGATTAATCCTGTTCTGCATTAACTTCTTCAAGTCTTTTAGGGTGCAGTTATGCCTTTTGGCAATACACCATTTTGCTTAAAACTACTCAGCATAATGAATTAAGTCACTATTTCAACTGATTCCAAATATCTGGCATACGGACCTTTTAAAGTCCTAAAATACCATGTTTGTCATGATATTCTCCTCCACAGTTAAATCTAACTATCTTGATGAATTTTTTCAATTGCTTCACAACCTTCAGTCTTTAAGCAAGAACACATAATTGTAATGGGAATAATCATCAACAAATGTCAAAATACATTTAGAATTGCACAATGCAACTGTATAAGGTCTACAGATATCTTTATATATCATACTCAACAAGTCAGAAGCATGAGTTGATCTCAATATCCTTACTAGTCAACTTACCCCTGCAACAGTCAGCAAATGTTCCCAAATCATCATAATCTAGAATTGATAAATGATTTCCTTGATCAATCTCTCAACCCTATCTCTGGAAATGTGGCTTAAACTTTTATGCCATACTATGTATGATTTCTCATTTTCAGGGTCTTTTATTTCATAACTTATTTAGCAAGATACGAAGAAGCGTTTATCTAATTCGGGATAAGACATATTCTATACAAATCATATGACAAGAAAGTTATACCATAATGTTTTGCATTAAACAACAATTGTACAATAGAAGCCTTAAATACAAAACATCAACCTTCTTTGTCCAAAATTGATCAAAAGATCACGTATAAAATATGTCGTGTAAAACTCAAATGAACCTTACAATAAGGTTCAGTATATACATTCCCCATAGATATTACTTCCACTTCTTTATTGATGTGAACCATCAGTTTCTCCTTTCCTTTATTTGGCTTTATCTTGGATATGAACCTTTGTATTGTAGAAGTACCTTGATCAAATACTCCACTAAATAGTCACATGTGTACTTAATGCGACTATCGCAAATTATATTCATAAATTGAAAAGCTAAAGAGTAACCTGATGATCTTATTCTTTCCTTTTCAAGCTCGTACTACTGGTTCCTTTATATCCCTAGGACCTTTACAGCACTAGTTTAACCAACATTAGTATATGGAAAAGATTTGAACTTTTTACATTTAAACTTAACAGGTTTCATCTTTATCTTTCCTTTAAGTTGCTTCGAGGGTTGTAGGAGTAGCAAGCTTGAGTTTCTCATCCTCAACAATGCAATGAGCTATTAAAGCATTGAAGTCCTAACTTCTACTATGAAGATGAATCGTTCTTGATATGTACTCCATTACTCCCCTTTGTCTCATATATATCTCATGTAGAATAATTCTTTCATCAAGGCACTTGTCTCAACACTAGGTGAGATTGTGTATCTCTAGGAGACATTATTAAGAAACTCCTTTGCTATGTCTATTTTCGAAATTCCACTTAGCAAATGGTTAGGAATGGATCTCTTAATGGTCATTAGATATAATATGTTAGATCGATCCCAGGTTTCATAGGCTGTTTTATGAACTCTCGAGCTCATGGATGTAGGTGGAGATGGCTTATCTGTCCGTATGGTCATATCAACCGTGACTATCTCCGTAGCGTACAATACATCCTTTATCCACTTCTTTGAAGTAAAATCGTTAAGGATTTCAATGGTGACACTGATTTTGTTAACTGGAAAGGGGACTTCAAGACGATAATGTTTAAATCAGCACAAATGTAGGACAATAGCGATACTCAAAGTCATTGAATAGTATCTTTACTGAAAATCCGATCACACTTATTATGAAATACCTTTGGGCTGAATACACAATATATGTAATTAGACCTCCACATAAAAGAGATCATAGTACAAATTATTAACTCTTATGACACTACTACCTTTGGGCCAATATATCACTTGAGGAATAGCTTTCCTCCGTCTAATGCTTTATTCACATCTCAAAATGTTATGTAAAGCTAACACCTTTGGGTAGAATAACTAAACATAAAAATCAGAGACATTCCCTAACATGCAAGCAAAACAATTCAAAATACTAACTTGAAAGGCCACTTTGGTGACTACATCCTCATCAGCACTCAAAAGTCCACAAACACAAGGAATACATCTTTATGTTATTCTCACATTCATTATCGGCATATAGTATTTGACAATGTATTATTAATAAATACAAAAAATCTGAATGCATAATCTCATTGTCACACACTTATGCTGAAGGCATTCTTTGAAAACTTCATTTGAGATTTTCGTAAGAGAAAAATCTCAGTAAAGTGACTATCGTGCATCACCGAGCACTGAATCGACTACCCTAGACACAAGAACTTCATGTATCTTCCTTATAACAAGTTTGTTGCACAAAAATTCACTTAAAAAATGGCTTCAGGATGTCTCAATTCTTGTTCTGATTGACTATCATGCAATCCTGAACACTGAACATGAGATCCGGGAACAAAAAATTTAAAGTATCTCCTTCACGTGATGTCTGAAGTGTGAAAATTCACTCAAAATCAGATTCAGAATACCTTAATTCCTTTTTTCTGGAGTTAAACTTTAATTTATTACTAATGTAATAAATCCAAAAAAATAGAAAAACTTACTTTATGAATTTTTCAACCCTAAAAATTGACCCAAAACACCTCGGGGCACACTTACAGGAAATCTAAATTTATTGTGTTTTTTTAAAAGCACTATAGCAATCCGTACAATTGACGTCAATCGACTGACGTGGCATACCATGTCAATGTGTGTGGCGTGGGGCTGCACGTGCACGTGCACGTCATATGCTACCCACGAGTAGATGTGCACCTATTGCACGCGCTGTCATATGTCATCCATCTGACGTGCCACTTATATAGACGGAGGTGGCGCGTGCACAACAAGCGCTCATCGTCCTACCCTCGTGGGAGCACTGGTCATGGTCACGACCTTATTACGTACCCAGGATCTTACATGAAAGGATTAAAAACGAAGGTAATGCGGAATACATGATTTCCATTCCGTCTTTGATTCCAATGTCGTTTCTGAGCTTCAAATGGTCACAAATCTCCCGAGGCCTTTATGGAAAGTATTTCCTGACACGAAGTTTAGGTCTTTCTATAGTTATCTCAAAACGAAAGCCCCCTTAATAGGTCAGAGAATCCTTATGCTTATGATTGATATGAGCAACTGCAAGAGAGCTTAACTTTTGTATATAACTATCATATTAGGTTTTCCCACCACAAGGCTGACATAGGTCTAGTCCACAATAATTGGGATACATTTTCTACCTAGACTTTGACTCATTAATCTGAATCATTTATTAGGTCACTTTATTATCTTTATCTAGATCAAATTATGTAACTTAACTGATAATTTATTGAAAAACCGAAAAATGTAATTAATAGTTGTTCAACATTATAGGAAGGACAAAATTGTCCAACATTAATATGTTAAATTCTTAATGGAATTTTGATTTTTGTTTGTAGTGAATAAAAAAAGATATTAATATGTCAAAGTCTCAATAAATTTTGATTTTTGTTAGTGAATCAAAACAAAAAGTATTAATTGATATAGATAAAGAAAAAATAATGAAATAGTTTTTATTCTAATTTTATTCATTATGTCAAATTCTGAATAGAATTTTGAATTTTTTTGTGAAATTGATATAAAAGATTTGATTCCTTCGTTATGATTTTTGGATACGGTAGATTAAATATAGATCCTTATGCATATTTTAAGAGATTTGGTGAAAATGGCATCACCAAAAAATCACACTCGTAGTAGTAAATTACAATGATTAAAGATTTAAAATTGTGAAATTTTTATCAGAAATTTTACTGTATACTATTAGATTTTATGTAAGGAAAATTTAAATTTTTATCAAGTGTTATCGTTATATTTATTTTGAATTAAGTATAATTTTTTCAATATAATTAAGAAAATACTTTTTAATGTTAATAAAATGCATAAACATTATAATAGAGCCAATCAACTAACAATTAAATACTGAAAAGTTTCGTTTTTATGAATGAGTAATCAATTTCTATATTTGTTTTTATCAATCCAATCCAACTTTAGAGGGCCAATATGGTTTTCTCCATGAGGGAGTAATATGTAACGTTGAATGAGATGTAAGGAGCATATTGCAATGAATAGAAGGCGCTTGGGAATATGCCAATAGTATTATTGATTGTTGTGAGAGTGATTCCCCACCTTCTTTTCTGGAACAAAGTGAAGCTGTTGTGTTCTGCTTGTCCTCATTTCTACATTCTATTAAGCACTGACCAAAATTATTGGGACCTTCTTAAATTGTCTATATTCTAATTCAATTGTAAAATTTTTAAAGTGACCATATTTTTAATTTATTTTATTTTACTAATCTTTATTATGAAAACCGTACATTTATTAATTAATTGACTGATTTATTAATTAATTGATAAATTTACAAAAATTGGTAAATTGTGAAATTTTTATCAGAAAATTTACGAAATAGATATGTTGAGGTGTGAAATTTTAAGCCGTCCTACTCCTATCCTTTTCAAGCTAAAAACTTTTTGTATCGTCAAAATGGGTCATTAAGGTCATTACAGCCATAGATTTTGACATAATGAACAAAAACAAAATAAAAACTATTTCATTCTTTCTTTTTTTTCTGTTATTCTATGCCAATTGTTTGACTCTCGTCAGATTATTTACAATATTCTATGACTAGATAGATAAGAACAATAGCCAATAATGATTTGCAGAGGAACGGAACCTTCCTTTTTTATATTTTCCTGTTCATAATTTTTTTTAATGTTTTGCAAAGTGAAACTCTTTTTAATTGTTTAACCATAAATGTTTTAAGAATATTAGAGTGCTTATAATTCTTGTAATACCAATGTTGAGTGTAATTCCTAAGTCATGAATATTTCGCAGACTTTCTAAAATTATTTTTCCAACAAGCAAAGTAAAATCTCACAAAAGCTAAAAAACAAAGACACCGATGTTTGGTAACGCAGTTCGGCACACTTTGCCTACGTCTGCAGGGCCCTTACTCAAATTGATTACTTTCACTGTAGTTCACAAAAATTACACAAGATTGATTTAACCCCGTACCACTCAATCTATGTAACTAACCCACAACCTAACTACCCGTGAAAGATTTTCACGGCCGATAACACGACCGACTCATGTTAACCTCGTCAGAAGATTTTTCTAACTATTTTTCCTCAAATCCAAAAACAAATAAAACAAGAAAAACAACAATTTCCATATCTGAAATTCTTCACCGAAATAGCCAAGTTGCTAGACTGCTTGATGGAGATAAAAGTATTGAAACAGAGCAGCTCCGCATAAGACCCACACAATCAGCTCAAAACAGAAACAGAGCACCAGCCAAAAGTCACTCAAGAAATCAAAATTCTGCTATATGTTCAAAAGCCCATCTGCGCAGCCACCAACACTCTACTACCTCTGTTTTACGTAAACTGCACAATATCAATCACCCACGCACTGTAGCTGGGTTTTTTTTTAATTCTTTTCAAACAAGGACAATATCTAACCAGCTATCAACACCGAAAATTATGCTTATTAAGAATATATTTCCAATTCAAATCCCAAGCATCGTCCAATTCCAAAACAAGATCAATCTCCTATACGTAATCTCCAACAAAAGCACATCTTCCATAATTATGAGATATACACATATATTAGAAGATTTCAAATAATCCACTAAATATTTCATCCTTATCACTGGTAGCTTATAGATTCCTTTTTAAAATCAAATAAGGAGGCAATAACTACATAGACTTCTAATAAAAGACAAACTCCATCTTTTATATGTCCAATTTAAAAATGCCAAAATTAAATAAAGAATATATAAAATATATTCTAACATTGAGGAACAAAGAGCTTTCTTACAAAAGAATTACACTCTTAGCAATAAATTACAATATTTAACTTATTCGCTCAATTTATTTACAAAAAGTTTGAACAATCTAATTTTTTAGTTTAGTTTTGCAACTTTTCAGCTTGATTTATTTTAATAAATTTTATTGTTATAACGATTGGTTAATTAATTAGTCGATTAATTTTTATAAATGAATAAGTTTTTGTAAGCTAAAATAAATTAATTAATTTTTATTTATCAATTTTTATTAAAATTTAAATTTTGAGAGATAAAGGCAATCTTTTTCAGTCATCGTTTCAATTCTTTAATTATCGGTTTTATAACGGTCTAATATTGGTTAAATATTTTAAATTTTAAACCTTAAACCTCTTTTTTTACCGGTTTAATTTCTAGTCATGTTTTTAAAAAATAGTAAATTGTGAAATTTTTATCAAAAATTTTGTGAAATAGATATGTTCAAGTATGGAATTTTAAGTGGCCATATTCTTTTCCAGCTAAAAACTTTTTATATCGTCAAAGTCATTCCCGTCCAATGACTTTTTTTCTTTCGTTTTCTAGGAAAAGTGGAACAGCCACCGTGCCCCTTGAATACTACGTTATTACGAGTGGTGTGAGACATTTTGTTGTTTATTGGAGAAAAGTATGAAGGACTTGGCTCCTTTCATTCATGGCCTTAATTAATGTGACAATTTAGACGTTATTGAACTGACGTTAGCCAGCACAAGCTTTAAAATTCTCTTTTACATTAGCCGCTCCTAAGTTTATGTAACTTAAACTGCTACGATTAGCCTA
>JANITW010000199.1:24788-42316 GCA_027564335.1 Erythroxylum williamsii | reverse complement strand
CATGGTTGTGTATGTTATGGAATTGTATGTATGTATGTATCGAATGTTCGATTGTGCCTAAATGTTGGGATCGGGTCCGCGGTTTGGGGCGCTTGGCGCGGGCGCGACCCGAGGGGCCGCCCCGGGATTCGGGCATCCGGGACCCGGGCCCAACAGAAAATGTGGCTTAAATTTTTATGCCACACCTTGTATGACTTCTCTCATTCATCAGGGTTCTTCTTTTTATAACTTATTTAGCGAGATACGAAGAAGTATATACCTAATTCGGGGTAAGACACATTTTATACAAACTATATGACAAGAAGGTTGTACCATTATGTTTTGCATTAAACAACAACTGTACAACATAAGCATTAAAAACAAAACATTAACTCTCTTTGTCCAAAATTGATCAAAAGATCATGTATAAATGTGTCGTGTAAAACTTAAATGAACCTTACAAAAAAGTTCAATACATACATCCCCTATAGATATTACTTTCACTTCTTTATTGTTGTGA
The DNA here is from genome assembly GCA_027564335.1 of Erythroxylum williamsii. Taxonomy (NCBI): domain Eukaryota; kingdom Viridiplantae; phylum Streptophyta; class Magnoliopsida; order Malpighiales; family Erythroxylaceae; genus Erythroxylum; species Erythroxylum williamsii. Next base: position 41,817 of record JANITW010000199.1, on the reverse strand, counting down.
ACCATTAGCTTCTCCTTTTCTTTATTTGGCTTTATCTTAGATATGAACCCCTTGCATTGTGGAAGTAACTTGATCAGATGGTCTACTAAATATCCACCATGTACTTAATGCAACTATCACAAATTAGATTCATAAACTGACAAGTCAAAGAGTAACCTGATTGTCATAGTCTTTCATTTAGACCTCATACTACTAGTTTCTTTATGTACCTAGGACCTTTACCAGCACTTAATTGACCAACGTCAACATGTGGAGAAGATTTGAACTTTCTACCTTTGAACGTAACGAGCTTCATCTTTATCTTCCCTTTAGTTGCTTCGAGGGTTGTAGGAGTAGCAAGCTTGAGTTTCTCCTCCTCAACAACGCAATGAGCTATCAAAGTATTAAAGTCCCAACATCTTTAACCTACTATGAAGATGAATCATTCTTGATATGTACTCTATTACTTCCCTTTCTCTCATATATACTGCATGAACAATAATTCTTTCATCAAGGTACTTGTCTCAACATTAGGTGAGACTGTATACCTCTGGGAGACATTATGAAGAAACTTTTTTGCTATGATTGTGTCCGAAACTCCACTTAGTAGATGGTTAGGAATGGATCTCTTAATGGTCATCAGATATAATCTGTTAGACCGATCCTAGGCTTCATAGGCTACTTTATGAGCTCTCGAGCTCATGGATATAGGTAGAGATGGCCTATCCGTCCGTATGGCCATATCAACCTTAACTATCTCCATAGCATTCAATACATCCTCCGTCCATTTCTTTGTATTGAAATCGGTTAGGTTTTTAACAATGACAATAATTTTGTTGACTGAAAAGGTGACTTCAAGATGATAATGCTTAAATAAGCACAAATGTGGGACAATAGCGATACTCAAAGCCATTAAATAGTATCTTTACTGAAAATCGAGTCATACATATTATGAAATACCTGTGGGCTGAATACATAATATATACAACTAGACCTCTACATAAAAGTGATCATAGTATAAATCATCAACTCTCATGACACTGCCACTTGTGGGTGAATAGATCATTCAAGCAATGACTTTCCTTTATCCAATGCCTTTATGCGCATGTCAAAATCTCATATAAGGGCAACAATTGTAGGCAGAATAACCAAAGATCAGACTAGAGACATCCTTTAACGTGTAAGTAAAACAATTCAAAATACTGAAGGCGACTGTGATGACTACATCCTCATCAGCACTCAAAAAGTCCACAAACACAAGGAAAACATCTTTATGTTATCCTCACATTCTTTACGGGCATATAGTATGTGACAATGTAACATCAATAAATGTAAAAACTGAATACACAGTCTCATAGTCACACACTCGTGCTGAAGACATTCTTTGAACTTAATTTGAGACTTTCGTAAAAGAAAAATATCAGTAGAGTGACTATTTTACGTCACCGGACATTGAACCGACCACCCAAGACATGAAAACCTCATGTATCTCTCTTATGGTAAATTCGTTGCACGAAAATTCACTCAAAAATGGTTTCAGGATGTTTTAATTTCTTTTTCGATTGACTATTATGCAATCCCGAACACTGAACATGAGACTCGAGACACAAAAACTTGAAGTATCTCCCTCAAGTGATGTCTAAAGAATGAAAATTCACTTGAAATCGAATTCAGAATGCTTTAATTCCTTTTTTTGGAGTTAAACTTTAATTTATTACTAATGTAATAAATCTAGAAAATGGAAAATTTTACTTTATAAATTTTTCGGACCCGAAAACTGACCCTAAACATCCTAGGGCAGTCTTACAGGAAATCTAAAATTTTTGTGTGCTTTTTTTTTCTAAACACTATAGCTACCCATGCACAGACACGTGTGCAACGCACCCGTCACCACGTGTCATCCATCCAACATGCCACGTGTAACACACGGTCACCGTCCCACACTGGTAAAAGAGCACGACACGTGTCCGTTGCCTGCTGGAATAATGTGTCGGCACGCGGTTGGCTCATGCACTGTACGTGTCAATCATACACCGCTGCCCACAGCTATTGTAGTAGCATCGGGCATGTACTGTGAACGCGTCTAACTTTTTCTCTCCATTGAGATTGGAGAAAATTTTCGGTGTCTTGGGATGTCGTTTTTCGCTCCATTCGACCCATTTTTATAGCTAGTCTTATGCATACCACTTTTACGTCATTATATACGTTAAAAAATTTAAAAAACGAATCAAAATTTGAGGAAAATCATATGAGAATAAAATTTAAAAAACCTTCGTTTATGACTATTTGATCATGTAACTGCTCTGATACCACATGTAATAGTAGTATAGACCTTATTACGTACCCAGGATCATACATGAAAGAATTAAAAATGAAAGTAATGTGAAATACCTTATTTCGGTTTCATCTCTGATTCCGATATCATTTTCGAGCACCAAACGCTCACAAATCTTCTAGGACCTTTATGGAAAGTGTTTCCTGACACAAGGTTTAGGTCTTTCTACAGTTTTCTTAATATGTAAACTCTCTTAACAGATAAGAGAATCCTTATACTAATGATTGATATGAGCAATTTCAGAGACCTTAAGCTTTATTTATAGCTTCCATATCGGATTTCTCCATCACAAAGCCGATATGAGTTTGATCGTTACTAATTGGGATTCATTTTTTACCCAGACTTTGATTCATTAATCTAAATCATTTATTGGGTCACTTTATTATCTTTATCTTTATCAAATTATGTAACTTAATCGATAATTTATTGAAAAATAAAAAAATGCAATTAATAGTTGCCCAATTTTACGGAAAAGGATAAAATTGTCCAAACACTAAAAAGTCATTAATGGAAATTATGCTTATCATTTTAAAAGAAGTATTAAGAGGCTGCAATTCTTAAACCGGGATTGGGGTGTGATTGGGGAAGTGGGTGTAAATAGAGGGGATTATATGTAATTAAGCTTATATGCTGAGTGTTATTCGAAAATGTGAAAATGACAAATAAACCCTTCAATAGTCGGCAAATGTATAATTTCAGACACTTGGGGGCCCTTGAAGTTGGCTTGGAGATCTGTTTTCGGCACTGTAAAGCGCATGCGCTTGTTTTTGTAGCCTTGTGGCTTCTTCCCCGAAACTGCACTCTTCTTCCTTTCAGCACAAAATTTACATCCTGACCTCTTTCAAACCGTTCGATCATTTTGAACCAGCCATTGGGTTTAGGATTCTATTTTGCTATTTTGTTTTCCTGTTGGTTATAGGGGTAGGTTTATTTCCTAGCTGATAGTAACTCTGTCATCTCAGTCTTAACAAGATAATTCGACTCCTATTTATTTTGCTGAGAGGCTTATGAAAGGATCTCTTGTTAGTTCCTAAAAATTAGATAGTTGAATATAATTAAGTTACACAAACAGTTGTTATTTAGGTCCCGATCTACTTAAAATAGAACCATAAAATTTTGAATCTTGAGTTTGCTCTTAATTTTTAATATTAATATTTAAAAATCTCACTATATATAATTTAATAATGATGAAAGGTTACTAAATATGTGATCGAAATTACTTAAAAATATATAATTTATTTTTACTGTTTGACAAAACCCACATCACAACATTTCTTAATTACTTAAAAGCTGGTCTGGAATTTAGGCGAAAGGGCCCCATTAAAAGGTGGAAACAGGTTGGATTAGTAAGGCTTCCAAAAAATTATTCTTTCCAAACTCTCTAATTAATAAATCTTAACGGTGAGGTGGTCCACATAGAGCAAATGTTAGTTTCCATCTCTGCTTAATACTCCCCTAATGCAATTTAATATTCCATGCTAGAGAATTATATGAACTACCATGCTGCTGTAACGTTCCCAATCATTGAGAGAAAATAAATTTAATCTCACCGCGGAATCCCATCTATAGACTATAGTTATTTTAATGGCCAAGGTCGTATTGACATTATAGAAACTAGTTTTCTTGTCGTATTCAGACAGATATAAAGTAGTTTATGTAATAGCTGTGTCAAACGATTTTAGATTTTAATAAAGAAGTAGACACTTTTGGTTGAATGTTTATTTAGTATATGAAAATTTTCAAAAGGATAATTCTTACAGCCCAACACCAAGTCTTTACATTTTATGGGCTAGATAACTTTGAATAATATTTCCTAGTTATCTTAATGAATGTCTGCCAATGAGACTGTAACATGGAAGTTGGTAAGCTTGACGGTGTGGCGTGTTTCGACTTAAAACTTGCTCGGATTCAAGACGTGGCTCTATTGAAGTTGATCATTAAATTGATGATCAAGCCGTGAAAGTCAATGTAGTTATTGGTAAGTTTACTAGTATGATATGATTCTTTGATAATTTCTTTTTCTTTAAAATATAAATTATATGTTTTAAATAAATTCGTTAACAATCAACAACATTAAAGATAATTGCGTGAACTCTGCATTGTTGGACAATGGGGATCGTATAGTTGTCACTTTCTTGGCAATTGTTTGGTTTATCTGGTGTATTAGAAACCGAGAAGTTATTGAAGATTGTATTGTTCTATCCCTTGAGCAATTCCACTCTGTGGCCAATACCATACGAGATTGGAACCAAAGTTTTCAGAAACCTGGTGCTATAAGTACTACAGGCAGCAGGTTAGTCAGTTGATATCGGCGTAGGAAAAATTTTGTCAGTCTTAATATGGACGGGAGTGCTTTAGAAAATCCAGGCGATGCCGGTATCGGTGGAGTCCTCCGTGATGAATATGGACAATGACTTGGTGAATTTTCTGAATACATTGGCAGAGACACTAATATAAGTGTTGAATTGTTTGCAATAAAAAAGGGGCTTCGTATTACTTGGGATAAGGGTTTCAAACGGGTTGCTTTATTCTAAGACTCTATGGAAGCTCTACGATTACTTGAAAATACCGATTATTACTTCCATCCTCATGCAAACCTCATTGCCGATATTAAAGTTATGCTCAGCTGGAATTGAGATGTGTCTTGTAATTATATTCTCAAGGAAGGTAATAGTGTGGTTGATATTTTAGCCAAAATGGGTGGCGGGATAAGCTGTCCTTTCAGTTTTGGACGTCTCCTCCAAGCTTAGTCTTCATAGTTCTTGTTGGTGACGCTGTTGGCACTTTGTTTGAGAGAGCACCATAGCGGAGCTTGACTTTTTATTTCTTGTTTTTTTTTTCTTTTCTTTGTCTTGTTATTTTGATTTTCCTTTGCACAAAAAAACAACAACATTAAAATTAGACTGAAAGCAGGTTGTGGTGAATACATACGAATACAGGAGAGGTGTTTACCATCATGATTGTATCTAAAGATGGAATTGCGTTTGCGACAGAGATGAAATCTAAGTTGGTAGTGAATCTTCATGGAAGTGATAAGAGTGCAACTACGTAGTCACCTTCAATGTGATAAATATAGAGGTGGGTAAGCATTACACTTGGAGGTTTTAGTGTTAGCTGTGTGCACAAGGAATCTATCATCTTCAATTTACACGAAGCTGAAAATGGCAAAAATTAACAACTGTTATTTGTGAAATGGAGAAGCATAGGTGGGTGAGGTAATTAGAAACACCTAGTGGAGTTTATCAGAACTGAGAAAGACATCATCTTATGTATAGAGAATATGATCAATACTATTTAATTCTTTCCACGTAAGTGATTATGACTTGGAAGGAATTGCCCCTAAAAGAGTTACAAACAGTGATCAGGAGCATCTCCTTTCTCTTTCACACTCGCAAGGCTCAGGAATTTTGGAGTGGCTTTAGCAAATTTCCTTTTCCTCCCTAAGCCAACTCCTTCTTGTTAGTGGATCCAAAGTATATGGTCAGATTTTTATCTTTGCTTTTAAGTTTCTCTTCATTTTGTGGTCCTTTTAGACATGCAATAGAATTTGGGATTGATATTTTTTTGTTAGCCTGTCATGCACTTAGAAAGTCAGTGAACTCCAAGAATCCATATATATGATTATTAAGTCTTGTTCTTAATGTTATTGAAAGCATTTTAAAAATTAAACGAGACATTGATCGGGTAAAAAGAAAAGTTTAAGATTTAAAGCTTCCAGTAATAAATCGCTATAAAATTGGCCAAAATATTGCAACTATAGTTTTCTTTCTAACACAATGCTAAAAAAAATTAATTAATCAATGAGTATGTATAAAGAAGAAATCTTCTATGGTTACTAATTAACGTTAAGTGTACTTAACGCAGTAAAATAAATACAATAAAAATACTCAATAAATTAATAACTTTCATCTTATAAAAATTTTTATGATCTTAAGTTGAGTTAATAATTTTGATAAATTAATAATTCTTATGAAACATATAATATAACTTTGTGGTCTCATTCATATCATAAATTAATAATTTGATAAAATTTAAATTTTATTTATAATTGATTATTATATTTTTTAAGTTATTTAAAACGAAGAAAAAGGTGTGGCTTAACATCAATTGTTGCATAGTAATAAGGCAGAAAAAAACCCCACAGTGGTTGCAAAGACATTAATTCTCTTCCCTTTGACGAGACGTATGCAACTCTGTCTATTATTAATTTGCATCTCATCTTGTCAGCTGAGAGAAAGAAAAAAGAAGCTTTTGGCCAAAATGGAAATGAAAAATGGAGATAGAGAAGAACAGAGTGACTTTTTAACACCTTACTGACTGTGACTTTGCTCTGTTGGAGGCTGCCTCTTATATTATTTCAACTCTCTTTCTCGGCTCCTACTTCATTTGTCAATTGTCAGCCTCCTTTTAACTCTCTCTCTCCCTCTCCTGCTTTCTGCTTACATCTTCTCAACCGAAGGAAAGCATTCTTCTAACGAAAATTCTTTTTCCTGATTAGGCCACCTGTTATAGTTGCTGACACTAGACCTAGGATTTAACAAAAGACTTTGCTGCTTTAGGAAAGGTCTCTGCGTCCCTCATTGCAGTTGGGTTTTGCTTGAAATGGGGAGGCACTCTTGCTGCTACAAGCAGAAGTTAAGGAAAGGACTGTGGTCACCAGAAGAAGATGAGAAGCTTTTGAGGCATATTACCAAGTATGGCCATGGTTGTTGGAGCTCTGTTCCCAAACAAGCTGGTATGATTGAACCTTATGTTCGTTCCTCAATTTTGTTCAGTAGCAGATTATGTTTCCTGATAATGGTCCGCTAAGTTTTGCAGGTTTGCAGAGGTGTGGAAAAAGCTGTCGATTGAGGTGGATTAACTACCTCAGGCCTGATTTGAAGAGAGGTTCATTCTCACAACAGGAAGAGAACCTCATCATTGAGCTTCATTCTGTTTTGGGAAACAGGTACTGTTCTCTTGATTAATTAGGCAGGCGTTTGCTTGGGAATTCTCATTCTTTATTATTAAAAAACAATGCTTTCTTTTATATGATTACGCAGGTGGTCTCAAATTGCAGCACAATTGCCTGGTAGGACAGACAATGAGATAAAGAATTTGTGGAACTCTTGCTTGAAGAAAAAACTTAGGCAGAAAGGCATTGACCCTGTTACTCACAAACCACTCTCAGAGGTTGAAAATGAAGTCAAGAACCAACCTACCAAGACCAGTCAGGACAAAATCTTTGGGGCTTCAAGTGAGCTCAATCTCCTCAGAGTCGATTGCTCTATGCAAGGTGCAAATTTACAAGAGAGCAGACCATCTTCAATTTCTCCACAGGGCTATGGAGTGCATGAGGAAGGTTCTCCTAACTCCAAGACCATAAGCACTTGTGATAGTAATACCATTAACCGGAGTAGCAACAAGAGTTTGATGACACCTACCAGCAACAAAGAGTTCTTCTTGGACAGGTTTGGAAACTCCATCCATGAAACTACTACAACCAATTGTCAGCCTTCGGAATTGGTCGGACATTTCCCTTTTCAGCAAGTGTCCAGTGCTAAGCTCACAACAAACACAATCCCCTCTCTCTGGTTCCCACAAACAAGCAAAAGCTTTGACATGAATTCTGAATTCTCTTCCAGTGTAATATCCACCATTCTTCCGGCAACAAGAAGTTCATTTCTTTCTACTTCTACGGGCTACAAGCCGTCGGTTACTCTTTCTTCTGATAACCCTTCCGTACCATCATTAGTAATCAGCAGTTCTCGGTTCTGGGAAGCTCCAGCCAATAATGTTAATGGCAGTAGTGGAAGTACTAATAGTGGTGAGCTGCAAAGCAGCAACACTTTTTTCGAAAATACCATTTTTTCTTGGGGATTGGGGGACTGCAACTCCACAGATAAAGAGGTCCAAAACCATCTAATGGAAAGTCAACAGGAGGACATCAAATGGCCAGAATACCTTCAAAATCCATTGTTAATGACTGCTGCTTTACAGAATCATAATCCTCAATCTTTATTCAATGAGATAAAATCAGAAGCACATTTCCTGACTGGAAATTCAGCTGCTATGTGGCCTCATAATCTGCAGCAACAAGAACCCTTGCAAAATTCTGGTATTGCTGCTAAGGATATCCAGAGACTCACAGCAGCCTATGGACATATTTAGCTTTCATTTGGCTAGAGAAGGCCATCCGATTACGAAAAGAAAATGAAGAAGCTTGAACAAATGCTCTTTTCTTCAATTACAGGTGTGTGCAACAGATTTTTCTATTGTATATAGGTCTGATACGAAACTCATGTCTCCAATTCTCTCTAGTTCTGAATTATAATTGCGCGGAGAATATCTTTTCTTGTTAGCTTTCGACTTGTGGGCTTAGGGCAAATTTCCAGAATAAGGCGTGTTTCAATCCTTGTCTTCTTTTACCTCATGGATATGCATCATTGTCACACTTTTGCAGCTGTCAGTGACAATTCCACGGAAAAGAAACTTATATTGTTCATAATACATGAGATTTAATGTGGGTTTTTCTTGTTTCACTAGTAATGAAGTAAAAGGAGGCATCTTCACATCTTGCCTAGAGCTCCAACAGCTTATCCAAATATCTCAATTACTGCAAACAAAAGTACAGGGAAATTAAAAGATAGCTGTTGTTGTCAACCTTTTATCCCATCAAGCTGAACGATTTAACCCTTGTTGTCATCAATTCAAGAGATAATTAATAATTATTTTCAGAACAGCTTTATCACTTTAATTTTCAAAACGTAGCTACTTAACTGGTTGTCTTTTCATTTAAACATATCAAGAATAACATCAACAATAAGTTTTGCTTTTCTTCAGTTGCAAGACTCAAGGAGCTATCAACTCCTCTTTCCGATGCCCAACCCCCCAATAAAGCTCACCTCTTTATGGTAGCTGACGCGCCGCACACAAATACCACACATGTGTGCACGCAAGTGTGTAAATGTATACGGGCAAGACGTTGAGATAGTTCTTATTGAACTGAGAGTTGCTCCGTACACAGAGATTATGACCCCCAATCTAATAAGGGCCATACGGTTTGCCAACTTCTTTGCAGCTTCTTTGAGACACAACATTATCGTAAAAAACACGTTATAAAGCAAGAAACTTCCTGTTCAAGGGAGAAAAAGAGAACAGTCCGTTTAATGGTGAAAATACAAAAGTTGCAGATATGGCCAATCAAGTCATTGCCATTCACTTGTCAGCATATGATGAAGTCCTGCAGTTCTGCAAATATTCCCCCCTAGAATTGTATCGTGACTGGACATTTATTTACCCCCTTTAGTCCATGAGTTAACTCAAGAGTTTGGATTAAAATGATGATTTGGTAAGAAATTTTCCTACAAGTCACCAAAGATGGCATAGCTACGTATAGAATAGCAGAAAAAGGAAGACAAGCCTCCGTCCACTATTCCCAGAGCCAAAAAGATGAATGCAACTATTGTTCTCCTTTTTCTTTTTCGGTCATAAAATTAACTTCTTTACTAATAAAGGTGCTTCTTCAGCACATACTTTCCAGTTGTCTGCCTTTATGTGTATCCCTTATTTGACTCAGGAATATTAAGGAATTGGCATTTTTTGGTCGTGAATGTATCTGAGGAGCCAGATTATGAGAACTAACTGAAATTTTTATTCAACAAACAGCCAATTCTTGGTTTCGTGTTAAAGTTCACTGCAAATGGTCACTGGAATTTTCCTTGCTCGAATCAGAAACTGAAATATAGAGCTAGAGCAGAATGGTAAGTGGATGTAATAATTTTGCTCAAAGGGCATCTTTTGAACGGACATATACATACGTACAGTGGTGATCAGTCGTCAGGCGATAATTATTTATCCCAACTTAGAAGAATTGTTTCCCTTCCCCAGTTCTCGATATTCGCATGAGATTAAGTCGACACTGACAACAATTTTCTGTTTGTCTTAACCAATGAAATTCATTCAACATCTCAAAGTCAATCACTCACAATTAACTAGATGTCTTGCGTGTGAACGTGAAGAAAGAGAACCATTTTACTAAAGTTAAGGCCGAACAGCAAGCCTCTGATGAGGCGGTTTTAATAAAAAAATACATGAATTCATTATTATCCTATTGGATCGAATTTGTCAGCTAAGTACATAGTTAAAGCACCAATTCGTGTTTAAAATAATTTCAATACACACAAACAAAACTCAAATTATCTAGGATACATACGAAGGAAGAAGCCTTGGACTTTTATTGAATATTGTTGTTGTACTACAACTGAAGAAAGAGCTATAGATTTCCTCAATAACCGACAAACAACAATGTCAAGGTTAGTAGAAAAATAAGATTTTTCATGCTTTTTTAATCAGAATGAATCTATTCATTTTTTTTCTTTATTTTACAAGAGGAAACCAAAACAAAAGGAAAATTGTTATGTAATTACATGAGTGAGTGAGGTGAATTGTTTTTATTGAGAAATAGTGTGTAACAAAAATACAAAAGAAAGAAATAAGCATACCAATTTTTTTTAACATGGTTTGGTTAATTTTAACGGCTTACATTTTCAAAAGTAAAAATGGCTAATTTTACTTTTCAATTAAATCTCTTCCTTGGAGATTGCAAATTTTTCTTTCTCATATTATTAGGTTTATAATAAATATGTCAATATGTAAAGTCCATCTAGTTAATTCAACACAACTTATAGTTTATCAAATGCAATCTAGTTCGAACATAACTTTAATAGGTAATATAATATTTTGAGAGTTTGAAAATGCATTTTTAGATAAAATAGTCAAACGCGAACACGGGCTAGAACACTATCATATCATAAGTTGTGTAACTCACTATCTTTTTTTGTACATGGACACAAACTTTGACATACCCATGTAGTCTCTGGCTTTGTTTAGACATGGATATATACTTGTATCCTATGGCCATATACTTCTCCAAAAAAGTCTCAACCATATCAATAAGCCTTAATCTAACTCATGTTTTGGCCTCTATATGCCAAAGAAGAACACACCTTGACAAGCAATTGTGCATCAACTCATATTCATTTAAAAATTTTCAAGAAACATCTTCGGTCTTTTAGAAACTCTCCAAGATTGAACGCTCATGAGCTATACATAACAATCTCTACTTGATAAATATACTTTAGTCAATCAACACACTTCAAGAAATGCTTTCAAGGTTGTATGTATATATATATGAGTCATAGATAGTAATTTCTACCTCGTCAAATAAACTTTATATATGTTAGGTTATAGCTATATCTAATATCTCAACAAATTAATCAATTTGAACTTCTTCATGGTAATTGATTTGTTAACATGTCAGGTGCATTATCTAAAGTGTGATCCTTTTTTAATATGATTTAATCAAATGCTATCAATTCTCTAATCTTGTGAAACCTTACATTTTTCACCATATCACCTATTTGTTTATCTTTCTTGTGCCTATATATAGTCCCCTAAAATATAGTTAGATCTCAATAACTGATAATTAGAGCATACAAGATTATGTCTTTCCAATCATTTCTTCTTAGTAGTTTGATGACATGTCCCACTCTATAATTGATTACATTATGCCAACAACAGTCTCCTAACATTATTTTTATTTTTTGAACCAAAATTTCTAGTCTTTTTTAACATTTGTTCTAGGTTGTTCTAATTTTATCTGTAACGTCTTTGAATTAGCATTGCTTTTTATTGACTTGAACGTGTTCTCCCCATATGCTTGTCTTAACATATAATGTTCCTGAAACACTGAATCTTTAAACTTTATCTTGGATTTTTTACTAAACGTTCAAAACTTGTAAAAGTCTAACTTTTAGTATTTAACACCCTTCAACTAGCTCCCTTCATAAAGTTATATCATCCCTCACCGTGATAATCTATTTGTATGAGTCATAATACATTACTATCTTCCTTTGATCATATTGATGCAACTTCTCCACTAACAAGTATGCTCTCTTATACATGGATATTTCTTGCTAGTTTGACCTTTTTATCATATTTATCACACCTTTTATCACTTTGAGGTTATCTTTTATTAATGTTATAGTCAAAACTATTCAGATGTAAGGTATCTAAGAGGTCATATTCTTCGTCAAATCTAGTATATGTCGAAAATCACATACCATCCTAATAATACCATCAAATATCTTGATCTTAACTTGTCCTGTTTGGATGATTTTATAAGCTTTATCATCCCCTAATTATAAATTGTCTAAGTTTCCTGACTTATATAAATAAAAAACTAATCCTTTTCTAGTGTCATATGATGTGAGCATATATAAAATCTATACATCCTGAAGTTGATCGGTTAAAAAGTAAAGCATGTATCCATCGCTATAATTTGAGTCTCCTTAATGCACTAGATTTGTAGAGCTTATTGAATCATCAACTTTTTGCATCATTATACTCATTCTTATTTGGACAATCCCTCTTAATTTGCCCATCTTGCTTGCACTTATAGCATCAGACTATCGTTTCACCTTTGGGTTTAGATTTATAACTCCTTTTAGACGACTTATCCTTACATTGCTTCCTCCTGTGATCCTAGTTTCCCCTCATAAACAACATTTCACTATATTATATAGTCGTTGTTTATAAGCCAATAACAAAATAGTTATGTCTTGTTCACCAACTGTCTGCTTACCTAATATAAGCATGATAACTATATGCTTATAAGAAAGTTGTAAAGAATAAAAAAGAATTATTGCTTTACCCTCGTCCATAATAATCATCTTAAGCCTTATTAAATCACTAACTATTTGGTTAAATACATTGATATATTGTTTTTGATCCATTCCCTCCTATATATTTAGAATGTTTAATCTCTATATATAACTTGTTTATGAGAGATTTTGATATGTATCGTCTTTCTAGCTTCTTTCATATCTCTACAAGGAATTTAATGTCCATAATTTAGTACATGATCTAGTATGATATACATAGTAGTACGGTTCCAACTATTCACATATGCAATTCTTCCTAGTCAAGTGCATCATATGTTCTGACTTATTTTTTTTACAGTCACTTCAATATGCCTTGCCACACTAACAAATCTAGAAATGTCAGTGAGCTGGGCCTGGGCTGCTCCTTGCCTAACCTGACCTGACCTCGAGTTACTGTGGCCTAGTCGAACCACAAATTGACTAGTTCGTGGCCCATCGAATCATGCCAATCCGACCCATTATATATTGTTTTTAAAAAAATCGATCAAAAATGACATCGTTTTTGACAAAATGGTTGGGCCACAAACCAAGTTGTGGCCTATGACTGGGTCAGGCTGATCATGGTCGACTTGTGGCTAGATTAACCCGGGCCAAAATCGGGCCAGACCAGGCTAGACTCTTTTTGCTATCCCTAAACAAATCCTTCACTGTCTACTTTCATAATTTGAAATTCTCAATGTCATTGAACTTTTTCTCTTTAAACCTTACAACTAAAGTCATTGTCACTTTAACTATGCTTTGATATTAGTTATTGAAAAATAATATACAATAAGAATACAAAAGAAAGAAATAAATAAAGAAGGATATAAGAAGATTTTCAATGAGGTTTCGTCTATTTTGGTATGTCTACATCCTCGGGAATTAATTTCATTATTTAATTGAATATAACCTTTGAAATTTATAGATGTTCTCCCTTTTATAAAACAAATATATTGGTGTATAAACTCCACCTGGTACAATTCAACATATTATCCTTATTAGACTCAACTAAATTAAAATATGACACTAATAAGCTCTACAATCCTTTCAAAGTTTGAAATCTATTATAAAACATTTCCAAATAAGATAGCCCATTGTGAACATAATTTAGTACATGGTCATATCCTATGTCGTGCAACTCTTGGTCTTTATTTGCACTTAAGCTTGAATTCTAACACACGAGTCCCTAATCATATAACTTATTATCTTCGTTCTTTTATGGATACAAGCTTTGATACACCTGTATTCTATCCTATATATACTTCTTTAAAAAATCCTCTATCACATCAATGTGTCCATGTTATACACCATGTCTTCATATTTGTATCCCAAATAAGAACATACCTAATATATGACATGAGTTAGGTAATGTTCACTCAAAGACTTTCAAGAAACGTCCACATTCTTTTAAAAATACCTAAGTTGTTCTAAAAACAATTAAAAATTTCATGCTTGTATATACGAGCCATACACAACATTTTCTAATCATCATCGTTTGAAATTTTTATAGAATTTAAAGTATGTAGGAATTGTTTATAAAATGATTTATGATTGATGTTTAGTAATTGATATAGTTAAGATGGGATAACTATAATGTAGAGAGATTTGTTAGTCCAATATATTGTTAAAACTAAACATTATTCAATAAGTAAGCATAATTTTTGATCAAAATATTAGTTGATATAATTAAAAATTTTTAATATCTTCATTTTATAAAAAGATATAAGGAGCTTATATTAAAACCAAACAAGATAAATTAGTGTAAAAAGCATGTAAGATTTTTTTATTGTCACTTTTGAATAATGTTCAACATTTTGATCATAACTTTTTATAATAATATCATATTGAAATAATTCAAAAGGTTATGGAAATTTAACAAAAAATTCTACAACTCTTATGAAATCAATGGGATTGATATCGACTAAGCAAAGCTTAATTAAAGCTGCACATTTGATAGTCAAACCTTTAATCAAGCCCTAATTGAATGAAGATGCAAGTTATTATATAAAAATGTTCAACTAGTGAACTCATTAGTAAGTGGTTTGTAGAAGAAAAATATATCAAATTTTAGTTAATTTTATGCAAAATTAAAAGGAGAGATATGTTATTAAAGAGAAAAGGCAATAAAATACTTGAAAGAAACCTTTAAAAGTTGGTTTCAATAACATTCAACATACAGAGTCCCTCAAAATCTTCCCTTTTTGCCTTCAATTACATCTGAAAACGACTTGTAAACCTTATTATGATTGTCCCTCATTGGTTGTTCGCGGATTCCATTATCAAGAAGTGTGTCTATAGCTTCTTGTACCAATTAGGGCAAAATGTAATGTGTATATGTAGCTATTGGTCAAAAAGCATATTCTGTGGCTCAGGTAGTAACCACTTTACAAGAAAGAGGGGTAATGGACTACACTATTGTAGTAGTTGAAACGACGGATTCTCTGGCTATATTACAATATCTCGCTTCTTATACAGGAGCGGCTTTGGCTGAATATTTTATGTACCATAAACAACATATTTTAATTATTTATGATGATCTTTCTAAACAAGCGCAAACTTATCGACAAATGTCTCTTCTATTACGAAGACCATCGGGTCATGAGGCTCATCCAGGAGATATTTTTTATTTGCATTCACACCTTTTGGAAAGAGTCGCCAAATTAAGTTCTAGTTTCGGTGAAGGAAGTATGACTGTTTTACCAATAGTGGAGACCCAATCAGGAGACGTTTCGGCTTATATTCCTACTAATGTAATTTCTATTATAGATGGGCAAATATTCTTATCCGCCGATTTATATTCTAATAAAATAGAGAAATTATAATCAAATGTATAATAAAAACTAAACAAATGTTCAACTTTATAAATAATTAGAATTCTTATACTCTATAGTCTAACAATTATAGTATAAATCTCACTAGAATGTTAATGTTAACTTATTAGAATGAATTTCGATTTATTTATAATTTCAAATTGAGTATAATTTAAAATTCAATTTGATTTTTTTTGAAATGAATATTAATTTAATTTAAATAATATTAATTAAAGTACAATCAATTATAGATTTTCTTACCTTTTTTATTACAAATATCAACAATATTTCTATTCTCCCTTCAACTCAAATAATAAAATATAAATACATAACATAGAAATCACACTTGAAAAGGGTGGACAATTAGCTAGAGCGGCAGGTGTTGTAGCAAAATTGATTGCAAAAGAGGAAAAATCAGCCACATTAAAATTACCTTTTAGAGAGGTTTGTTTAATATCTAAAAACTACTCAGCAACAGTCGGACAAGTAGGGAGTTCTAGAGTGAACTAGAAAAATTTGGGTAGAGCCAGATCCAAATGTTGGCTAGGTAAGCGTCTTGTAGTAGGAGGAGTAGTTATGAATCTTGTAGATCTCTCATACCTACTAATTGATGTACTTGAGATGCATTTCTCCTAACTCCCAAAAAAGACATTATATAGACTGGATTAAGGGGTTCTATCATCCTAAAATTATGATTTATCTCTTGTCACAAATATTCACTTGTAGCATACCATATCTCAATAGATTGGCATAATTTTTCTACCGCGTGTACATTTCTCTAATGATGGTATTTTTTCAAAATAAACCTTTGCTTTTCAGCATCTTGGACTAGCCATCTCTTAGAAAGTATTGTTAAAAGATCATCAATTCCTAGTAAAACCTGAGGATTGACATTCCATTGTTGTCATTTTATATGTATATGGTTACAATTATCTGCGTTCCCAATGTGTCAATGACGTAGCACCGGGCCGACTCTTAGCTAGTGTTGGACCTCGATTTTTAAGTGGCATTTAGATTATCATTGAAAAAAAATGAGTGTTATTATGTATATGTTTATGTATAAAGGTATTTATGCTTAACGGAAATTGATAAGAAAGGAATGATTTTGATTTTGATCCCTTCGAGTTTTGAGTAGATTGGTATGGCTTATGAAATTTAAAGTGAATGAGTTGATTGATAAGGGAGTTGAAAATCAAGAAATAAAGAGAAAAAGTTTGAAAATG
>JANITW010000199.1:0-24688 GCA_027564335.1 Erythroxylum williamsii | reverse complement strand
ATAAAAGAATGTTTGATTAGTTGAACAATAAATTTAGCTAGTTGGACCTCTTGAAGGTCTACTTTGAAAAATGTAAACTAACAACTTTTGTTGATAATTTTAGGTATTTTAAGCGACATGTGATAAGGAGAGGAGAATAGCGCGCAGGAAGAAAGGATATTAGAGGCAACAATTTCTAAGGAGAAAGTTAGTGATTATGGAGGACTTTTATGACTCTAGCAAGTTTTTTTTTAAGTATTTAGATTATTATTTTTAAAATAAAGTTTAAAAACTTTTGTACAATAATTGGAAATATATTTTAGTTAGGCTATGCTAGGTTATTAATCTATTGATTATGTTTTTTCATTATTTTATTATTTGCATATCTTAATTTTCGATTTTAGTCAAAATTGTAAAAGTACTCCATATTAGAATAATGGACGAAATAGGTTTTTGTTAAATAAATTTTTAGGGATATGTGAACTTAAGTGAATTATTATTTATAAGGGATAATATATCACAGTTGATTCTTCTATGATTTTTGGCTCTTTTCATTTTATTCCTTTTATTTTAAAAACTATCATTTTCTTTCCTATATTATTGTAGCTAGTATGCAAGTCCTTCCATTACTTTTTTATTTTTATTTTTTCACTCATTCATAACTTCAATACAAAGTCACATTAAAACTTAGAAAAGTCTAATACTTTTTCATTTTGAGTGAAAAATAGATGAAAAAGTAACGAAATATGCCAAAGGAGTTATGTGACAGTTGAACAAATATCATAGAGTGATAAATAATAATTTCCCAAAAAACAAAGAATTGAAGTAAGACAAAAGGTCAAACAATAAGGGCTCTTAATGCATTAATTATAAAAAAAATATCAAGCATTACTCAATTTTACAGTTATTGCTCAAACTTTAAAAAGTGACTATTAAATACCTAAACTTTTAATTTTTTTCAAATTTACTGCGACATTAGTATCATCGTTAAAATTACTGACGTGGAAAGCAATGTAATACATAAATTTAAACATGATTGATAACAACTGGATTTAATTACATGTTTGAGTTAATTAAACTAATTAAGTGAATCCTTAATTTAAAAAGCTAAAAGACAAGAATAAAAATTCAGATTTTCATAAATTTTCTTACTCATTTTCTTCTAAGTAACATCTTTTCTTTTGTCTCACATTTAAATGCCATTTTCTTATTTAATATCAAGTGTCCATCACTAATGTCATGAAATCCATGTCCTTGTCAGAGTAGGGAAGACTTGCAAAGAAGAGACTTAGAGGGAGAGATTATATCTAGTGAGTGAGAGACACATAGTTAATGTTCTTACACTTAACTTGTTAAACATTTAGATTTATGGAAGTGAAGAGGATGCTTGGTCTTGATGGGTACTACTACTTCAACTTCATTTTGCCATTTTTGTTTTAGATTGATAAAGTTAGAGTGGGGGGTAAGGAGGGAATAACGTGAAGCATCAAATGCCAAGTTGGTCTAGAGGATGGTCATTTGTTTGAAATTACTAGTATCATTAAAACAAAATGTCATATTTATTTTTCCAATGGTGAAAGACCTTTCCTTTTCTTTGTTTATGTTCCTTTATGCCTGTTTCTCTTGACGGGTATATTTGCTAATCGAAGATTATATAGTTGGTTCTTTTGTTTAATCTGATTTGTTGTTTGGATTTTAGTGAAAGGTGAGGTAGGTTGAACTTGAATTAAGGTTTATAGTTATGGAATGATGATAATGAAGAAGCTAAGGGTGAAATTATGCAAAGGATTCAATCTTCATTTAGCTCTAAGCAGTTATCATCTAGCATTTCAAAGCAATCATTTTCATTGATGAACCAACTTGATATCCCACAATTAAGTCAAGCTCAAATAGGTGCTAAACATTTTGGTTAGAATCACCGTGTTATAATAGGTAAAAGAACAGGAATACCGCCATCACACCCTAACTAGATCCCACCCATTTTGTTGTATTCTTAGATCTCGACGCCTAAGCCAATGTGTCAACAAATGGGTTCACATAATTTCTATCCGGGATCTATTGATTTGTGATCTTTGTTGTGTTTCTTCTCTCTTGATTCATTGCCACCTTTAAGTCCTGCAACTTTTAGGGATTCTTCTTCATCTACTACTTCGGAGTCCATGTCCATTGATGTATATATGGAGGATAAAGATGCAAGTTCTCAAACTAAGTCTAAAGTGTAAAATTAAATCTAGTTATTATCAAACATGTTTAAATTTATTTATTATGTCTCTTTTTGTGTCAACAACATTAACTGAGATAGTAACATCGGGTTAAATCTAAAAAAATTGAAAGTTTGAGTATATAATTGTCAGTTTTTAAGGTTTGAGCTATAATTGCAAATTGAGTAAAGTTTGAATTTTTTTGTAGTTAACCCACGTTTTTAACCCTATTTATAGTTTTGGAATACTTGTATTGAACAATTTGTAAGTGTTATGGAGACATTTTATAATTATTTGGATATTGTGTATAGTTAAAATTATGGTATTAGAGTTTGTAGATTCGTGAGTGTTATGGAGACACTTTCTAATTATTTAAATATTGTGTATAGTTAAAGTTTTCGTATTAAAGTTGGTGCATTATGATGATTTAGTTATGATACTTGATGTACCTTGCAAACTCTATGAAGGCATTTTGTTGTGTTTGAGATCTGTGAAGAGTGGTGATAGGTCAAGACCTATCATTTAATGTTAGAATAGATGTATCATCTAGTGTTAGAGTAGATTAAACATTATTGTGCTAATCAATTTGTATCGTCTCATATATATTCAAGCATATACAAAATGATGTGTTAGTTGGGATTTGTGACTATTGTGCTTGCTGTGCCATTTGAGATTGAGGATGTATGATATTAATTTTTTGACATATATTTTGGAGAAAATTATAACGCATAGGCATAATTACGAGAATTGGATATAGCATTAGTGCTTGTTTGGATGAGCTTATACCAGTAAAGCTTTTGCTAGTAGAACTTTTCTGAGAAGAGTTTTTTAAGAAACCAGTTGACTATTTAGTTGTCAATTAAAAAAAGAACTTTTTTGAAATAGCTTCACACAGTATACTGTTTGACAACATAAAAATAAAAAGTATTTTTAATTTTAACTATATTTTATTTTGTAATAAAACTTATTTATGCATATAAACATTATTTAAAATATATTAAATAATATGCAAAGTACAATATATTAATTATTATATAATTTTAAACCATATGAAACATAAATGAAAATATATCTAACCAAATAGTTTATATGGATTATAATATAAGTAAAACTAATATCAAAAATAAATAATAAAATACAAAAATCCAAATAATATTATATAATTCCTAAAATAAACGTGAAGATGAGTTTGTGGGTTTTGTGGGAATTATGTGTAAAAGATAAGGGCAAAACATACTAAAAATAGGCTCATTAATTGATTTGAAATATCTATTGAAAACGCTTTTTTTATAAGCTTCAAATTTGAGCTTCTTAAAAAATTGTATTTTAGCTGCCAAAAAAGTTATATCTACTAAAAAAGTGCCTTTTTTTTATAGTCAAATACTCATTTTTCTTAAAAAAGCTTTTATGGTGAAAAAAAGTACTTATTCACTCTCCAAAAGCTCAACCAAACAGGCACCAAGACTTGTGATTAAGGATACATATCCGAAAAAAAATCAATTGAGCATGCATTAGACATGACACATATACATGCGCATGGTTGAAAAATTATGTGAATGATCAACTTAGTAATATGTGAATTATGTGTGTATTGCATGATTAAAGAAGCACAAATTGATCGTCAACATCCAGACATTGTTGGGTCATCAAGGCAATAGCATAACTGGAGCGTACTGTGAGTTAACCTAGATGTATAAACTCAATTATATGTACAGTGAGTTAACCTGGATGTTTCTCACTATGAATGAATTGATTTTGATTAATTTTTAATTATTGAATTGTTATTTATATGAATATGATGATTCCGAACATTGCTGGTCCAAGTAGTTTGATATTCGGGAATGTATTAGAAGTGCTTTTTAATTACACGTGAAATTTGGAATATGTGAATAACTAGAATGGAAATACAGGACTTAGATTCGAAGAAAGCAATATATGACTTGCATACATCGAATGAGGAATACTGAATGCATAATTTGTAAATTTTCACATCTCATTACATTGAAATGCATGAATAAATAAAAGAGTTGTGACCGGAGTAGCCAACCAGTGAAAAAGAGCTTTAAGCTGAAAAAAATGTGATAAAGAGCCTTAAGCTTAGATACAATGGGCTCGGTGTCTGCAAAAGATACGGGAAAAAAATAAGCTCGGTATTCGCGACAAGTACAAGACAGTATAGGCGCTTAGTCACAACAAAGTTAAAATGAATTGGAGTCACATGTGCACTTGCATAAGAATTTTTACGTATTAAATGATCGAACTGATATGTCTTGTTGAATGATTGAATTGACGTGCCTTATTGAACTGAAATGAAATATTGAATTATTTAAATCTATGAAGAATGTGATGTGTATGAATTACTGAATTACATACTATGTTGGATGAATTGAACTTTAGAATTGTTATTACGTTATAACATGAGTGAGCGCATCAATGATGGTTCACTCACTGAGTTTGCAAATTCATCAAAATTGTAACATTGTTTTTCAGGTCTAAAGGAGTTCTAGCTCCTAAGGTGATAGAGTAAAAGTATAGTACCTACGTTTTGGCGATAAAATGGTTCAAAGGTCTGGTCGGCTAATTTTGAAGAGTCTAGTTAGAATATTTTAGTCTAGCATCCCATTTCATGTTGAACATTTTGCATGGAATTGTAAACTCTCACATAATATGTAATGTTTATATATGATTTATAAATTGTAATGACACAATGAATGTTATGTTTGTGAATGAAATTAGAGTGCTTGATCTTTTGAAGATCTTTTGATACGTGTGATGCTATAAAAAGATAATGTGTTTGCTTTAGCATGCCATTAGCATAGGGTATATGCTCAGATATACTCTGATATGATAGGTATATGCTCTATTAGAGTGGTATGTTACAGATTGTTTGAGCTTCTATGGCTTCGAAAGTTGATAACAGAGATTAGTTTTTACCCGGATCCTGAAATGAGTTTATTTTGCGATAACAAAACTGCCATTGATATATCCCACAACCTTGTTCAACATGATCATACAAAGCATGTTGAAATAGTTAGACATTTCATAAAATAGAATCTTGAGGAAAAGCTCATACGATGTCCCTTTGTTCGATCAGAAGACCAGCTGGCAGATGTACTCACTAAGGCAGTGTCTAGTAAAAGATTTTATGAATCATTTGGAAAGTTAGTTGTTAGAGATATGTTTGCACTAACTTGAGCGGGAGTGTTGGCATGAGTCATTAGAATTAATTTGTATAGAAACTACGACGATATAGATTTCGATTTTTCAGGGATATGCATGAGTATAGCCTTAAATCTTGTATAGACATATATAGCTTCCTAAAATCCTCCCTTGCATCTGTATAGATGCTGGATACAAATTATGAATAATATGTGTGATTGTGACCTCTGACATAATGGGCTTATCACTAGAGGCGATCTCATTTAACATATAATTGGAATAGGTTATTTTGAGGCTTCATATTATTTCTCAAACTATGGGCGTTGCTAAGTTGATTGAAGATAAAATCTAGCTTCTTCTAAGCCTAGTTCCTCTTATTTGTTACACCTTCTAGCTTCTTAAAATGTACCACTAAGACTACTAACCACTAAACCTTCTCCTACTTCTCCAATCCGACTTCTCACTCTTGTTGAAATGCAACAACATCACTATAAAGGCCTGTATTTTAACTTTGATGAGAATTTTACCATAGTCATAGATGTCAAACTAAATAATTTCTTTTATTGCTCACTGATGATCCTATTTCTACCACTACTCCCTAGTGCTACTTTTTGGGCTTCCCCCACTAGTAAGCCTCTTCAACCACCACTTCTTACACCCTTTTTGACACAACCCTCCTGCTCTTTTGATATGGAATATTTTCATTAATCTGATGAGGTTATTTTAAGTTCATCTTTCCTAAGAACTTTACGCCTAAAAGGATTTATTAATGGGTAGCCTATATTGGTTCTCATTAACTTGATTAGCACACATTATATTACATAACTCTAAATTGCCTAATACCTACTCTTAGCTATTCTAGCCATTAAACTCTTTTCTATTATGGTAGGCATTGAGAATTTTTATATAGCATTGAGAATTTTTATATTATGTCAACTATTTCTATAGTATTTCTATAACTCTTCAACATCAAACCTTGGATATACCATTTTACATTTTACGCATTCAAGGTGTTGATTTGGTTTTGGAAATATAATGGCTTAGAATCGTTGGGCTTGTTCTTTCTAATTTCTCCATACTAGTTATGACTTTTTATCACAAGGGATACGTGGCTCAACTCATTAGAGAATTAACCATTAGCCCAGTTACTTATATCGAACTTTCTAAACTACTAGATAAAGATGTTATTTCATCCTTCCTTAGTCTTACTTAGGAGCATATTCCCCTACTTCTTCACTAACTTTCACATTCTAACCTTAACTCAGAATTCACTAAAATCATTTCTAAGTTTCACCTTAATATCTAAACACTTATAAGTAAGTATTGTTCTATTTTTTATGCCACTCATATATTACCTCCTTACTATAATGCTAACCTATATATACCCTTATTACCTAACTCAATCCCTATGAATTATAAACCATATAAATATCCAATACCCTTATTTCAAAAAGGAAGTAAGAGCATAACTCATTTATGTTATGCTCAAGGATGAAGATTCTTATAAAACAAATAGTTGATGGTTATTATGAATTTTTAGTTATATCTTTTGGTTTATTAATGTTCCTTCTACTTTTTAGTCAATGATGAACAATTTACCATTTTAATTTATTTTGTGCATGTACTTTTTAATGGTATTCTAGTTTAGAGGATAGATTAGTAGAAATATCTATAACTTCTTGAATAAATTTTAAACTTGGAAACAAACTCATCATTTTTATTTCAAATTAACTAAAAGTATTTTTACAGTTAAATATATTTTACAATTTTCCTATTTTCTTTCATAATCTTAGTTTTCTCTTAAGTACACTCTTCAACTTAAGGGCTATCTCTATTGCTGATTCTCCTTCAGTTATGAGCCAATAATGCAATGGTGATATCCTCTACACCTAATTGTTTTCTTACTCAATATGAATGTCATCATATAATGTTTACGAGAAAGAGGTAAAGAATAAAGCTTAATTATCTCTATATCCTCATCCATAATAGTCTCTCAATACTTACCAAGTCATTAGCTATTTAGTTGAATGCACTAATTTGCTGTTCAAAATTTGTTCCCCCTGTACCTTTAGTCTGCATAGTTTTAACTTCAGACATAACCTATTTGTGAGAGATTTTATCATATATCAAATCAATGGTTTTTTCATATTTTCAAAGGGAATGTAATCTCCATTACGTGGTATACAACCTCATTTGTAAGACATAACTGAATGAGTCCCACTACTCATGCCCAATCAAGCTCATCCATGTCTTTTATCTCATTCTTAACAACGCCTTTAATAAAGCTTGTGTTGTTAATATATCCTTCACTCTCCATTTCTATATTCCAAAATTGTTAATTCCATTGAACTTCTATATTTCAAACTTTACAATCGAAGTCATTTTTGCCTCAATGATGCTTTGATACCTGACATACAATTATTATACTATGTTTTTATGCCCATATTAAGTGTGTTTTGCTTATTATTTGATAGTTTTACATTATTTTTGTTACTTATTTTGTTTCAAATGTGTTATTTAGGTCTCAATTGCCTTTATAGATTAAAAGTAGATTAATTCAAGAGAAATTATGACATAAATTGAAAGAACTAAAGTTATTTTGGAGACACAAACTTGTATGAATATGTACATACCAGTGTGAGTAACATACACAACTATGTATATAGACTGTATAAGAGACTATAAATGCGTAAAGCTTCAAAGACACTATTTTTGCCCATATGGAGATACACACTCGTGTAAGTAACATACACGGTCGTGTCCTTTACCCATATAAGCTTTTGTGAAGTGTAAAGTTGTGATTCGTGCAAGTGACTTATATCTAAAAACACTTCAAAATCACAACTTTACACATTATAATCTAAAAACCCTAGTTTTGTAATATAAAAGGAAATTATAAAGAGGATCCGCAACTAGAGTCAAAAGCTATAACTAAAGTTAGAGTAGAAGACAAAATTACTACACTAGCAAGACTCAGACAGATGCCTAGGAAAAATTATACTACGACAAAGAAATAATTGCTATCGGTGATTTTCGTGTTTGATAAATTTAAACCTTATCTAATTTTGTCTAAAGTTGTTGTTTATACTAACACTCTGCATTAAAGTACTTCTTAAATAAGCCATATGTTAAGCCTAGATTAATTAGATGGATTTTGTTGCTGTAAAAATTTGATTTAACGATTAAAGATAAGAAAGAACCAAAAACTTGGTGTTAGACTAGCTATCTTAACCCAAATTTGAAGGAGCTAAACAAAGAAGACATTGATGATTCATTCCTAGAAGAGCGCCTTTATAATTTAGAAGGGGTAAGTAAATTTGAAACCCCCTGGTTTGCAAATATCGCGAACGGTGGCCAAAATCTTATTGAAACGTCTTTTATATTAGCAAAAGAAGAAATTCTTTATTGATTTAAAGGAATATTTTGGGAATATCTGTATTTATTTCATATTTGTGTAAATCAAATAGTGAGAAGATATATATCTCTTTGAGGGGTGAAACATCATAAGACACTGTGATGTGGGATCTACCAAAGGGCACCATAGTGTGAATAAGATGGCTCAAATGATCCTTAAGGTAGGTTTTTATTAGCCTACAATTTATCAAGATGCCCAAAGGCATATAAATTTATGTAATTGATGCCAACAATCAAGTAAAATCTCTCACTGAGATAAGATGCCTCACGATTTCATTCTTGTTTATAAAGTATTTGTTATTTGGGGCATTGATTTCATAGGTCCATTTATAGCTTCGTTTGGAAATAGATATATCATAATATCTATTGGGTATGTTTCTAAATGGATAGAAGCTCAATATTTACCCATAAATGAATCTAGGGTTATTGTAAGATTACTGAAAAAGCTATTTCCTCATTTTGGACACCTAGAGCAATTATAAGTGATAGGGAACACAATTTTGTAATGCCCAATTCTAAAAATTACTTAAAAGGTATGGATTCACTCATAGCATTGTCATCCTAGATCGCCCTCAAACTAATGGCCAAGTTTAGGTATCTAATAGGGATTTTAAATGAATTTTATGAAAGACTATAGAGCACTAGAGGAGAGTTGGTTGATTAAGTTAGATGATGCTTTGTGGCCCTATAGAATAACATAAAAAACACCAATTAGCACTACACTTTATAGGCTTATCTATAGGAAAGCATGTCACTTACTTGTCGAATTAGAATATAAGGCATATTGGGTCATTAAGCTTATGAATTTTGATCTTCAACTTGCAGGTAAGAAGAGGAAGTTGGAAGTTAATAAATTGGAAGAATGACAATTGATGACTTACAAAAACTCCAAAATGTACGAAAGGACCAAAAAAAATTAAGATGTGAAGTTCAAGCAGTTTAAGTAATTTAAGGAGGGAGATCAAATTCTCTTATAAAATTTTTGCCTAAGATTGTTCCTGGGTAAGCTTAAATCAAGATGATCTGGACCCTTCATTGTAGAGAAAGTATTTCCTTATGATGTAATTGAGGTAAGTCATCTGCATAAAGGTAAATTTAAAGTAAATGGCCATTGGCTAAATTATGTCTTAGAGGTGAACTTGATGGTAGTATAAAGGATATTAATTTAACCAAGTCACATTAGATCAACATAGGTACATCTAGCTAAAGACATTAGACAAACATTACTTAGGAGGTGACTTAATTATAATAGTTTTGTTTGATTTGATTATCATATTTTGTTTATTTTTTAGCTTTATTTTAGGATTTTATTATTCTTCAATGTGTTTTATGTTAGGTTATAGAATATATTCATTTGATTATACCTTATTTTTGTATTTTTGGTATGTGTTGTTAAATTTAGTGACTCTGAATTAAAATTACATGATCATATATACATAAATTTTATTTTAGCATGTTTTACATGGTTATAGTGACCTACACAATCACTGGAACCTTACCGTGTACAGTCCTAAAGGTTTTTTTAAAAATTTTCACAAATTTATAGTGAGTTACAAGGGCATAAGATACGCTTTTGTATCTCAAGTTATCTAGAATGTGTCACCACACATGATCATGTATGTGACCATGTAAATCACTATACATGTGTGAATTTTGATACAGGCATGTATTGTGTATGTGACCATGTAAGTCACTACGCATACATGAATTTTGATATAGGCATGTGATGTAACACATTCCAAATTGTGTATGTGACCATGTAAGTTTGTGAAAAGTCACACACCCATGTTTAGAGTTACACATTCACAGTGACTTACATGATTAGTTATACAGTCGTATAATTGATCCTTTAAGTCTAAAGATATATTTAAAAACCCTATTTTCCTTCTTTTTTGCCATTTTAACCAACCATGTAAGTCTATTACACACGTTTAAAAGCCCTATTTTTGTTCTTGTTTCCCGCTTTAATTGACCATGTAAGTTCTTGAGACACATTTAAAAACCTTATTTTCCTTCTTTCCAATTTTTCTCTCCCTCTTCTACCATTCACTTGTTATGCCTCTCCATTCTTCAGCCTTGTTCGACATTTTTTAAGTGATTTTGCCACACCTAAGTAAGTTTTTCTTGTCTTTTACGTGAATCAAACTTAAAATTTTGGGGTATTTTTACTAATTTTAGGGTCTTTCATCCCCAAAACACTAAGGAGACATTTGGTTCCATTTTTTTTTCTATTATGGTTTTTAGTTTTTGCTTTCTATTTTTAGTTTTTAATAAAAAGCAAAAATATGTTTGGTTGAGATTTGTAACATAAAAATTGAAAACAAAAACATGTTTGGTTGAGATGTAGAAATAAAAGAAATGCAGATAATGATAAATAGGAAAACCAATAATGTAGAAACGCAAAAATAAAAAACTAGTAACGCATAAACCAGAAGCACGAATTGCATAAATGTAAAAGCCAAAATAAACCAAAAATGTAGAATAACAAACAATTGGAAATTCAAAAATGCAGATAAATAATAAATAGGAAAACCAATAACGTAGAAACGTATAAATAAAAACCAAGAAAACCAGAAACACAGAAATATTAGGCGTCGATGGAAAATAAGAAACTAAGAAAACCAAAAACATAACACAATATAATTAGAAAAATATCAAATCAGTTTCAGAAACTCACCTGGTTAAAAGCCTAATCTTTCATTATCTGCACAGATAGAAAAGGGACATAAGAGAGAAGAAAAGAACAAAGAAGCAAGAGAGCGAGAAGAGATCAATTTAGGACATAAGAGAAAAGAGAAGAGATAAAGTTCTATAATGAAGGAAGTTTATAAGAGCAGGAACTACAACATATGAAAACATATTGTAAAATATTTTTTAAAATGTCTTTTTTTACGTTTCTATAAAGTTGTGGTTTTTTATTTTTGAAAACAAGAACTGATAACAATATTCAACTAAACACATTGTAAGAACTTGTTTCTTTTTTTATGAAAACCATAACAAAAAATAAAAAAAGAAAAATGGAAACAAACAGGCTCTAGGCTTATGCTATTGTTGCATCTTAAGGTGATTTCACCAAGTTTGTGCTTGATTTTAAATAAAAAGTTGAATCTCATCCTTTTCTATTTGAATTGTTGGATTAATTTGATTAATTACATGAGAATTGGATGAAATTTGATTTGGGATATGCGAATGTTGCTCACTGCATGATGAATTATGATCCTTTTTGTTAAATTAGGTTTAATTTGTTATTTTCTAGTAATTAGATGTGATTTTATTGTAAGCTTATGGTTAAGAATCCTTCTATGTAATGATTTGAGAGTTTTTTTAATGTTTTCCACCCTAAATACTTTAAGTGCAATTAGTGACTCCTTTATAAAGGTATGGAATTTGTGCTTTTGATTTGAAAAAGATTATCAATATGATTGCTATTGATATCAACTTATGAAAGTTAAAAATTTTAAATATAATTATTTGTTAATTTGATTAAAATGGTATAACGATTTAGGTGTGGATGGACATGTTAAAGTTAATAGGGGATGGATGTTTTTAAAATTGATGATTTGGATTATGATTTACTTGAGGACAAGCAAAAGCCTAAGTGTGATGATGTTTAATAAACGATTAATTTACTATGTTTTTATGCCCATATTAAGTGTGTTTGCTTGTTAATTGAGAATTTTACGTTATTTTTGCTACTTATTTTGTTTCAAGTGTATTTTCAGGTCTCAATTACATTTATGGATCAAAAGAAGAAGAATTTGGGAGAAATTGTATCATAGAATGGAAGAATTAGAGTTATTTTGGAAACACATGTTTGTGTGAATATTAGCACACCCGTATGATTAACATAAGTAGTCATGCATAGAGACTATGTAAAAAAATATATGTGTAAAGTTTTAAAGACACTATTTTTGTCTGTGTGGAGATACACACACTTGTAAGTAACATACACGACTGTTTCTTTTAATCATGCAAGCTCATGCAAATATGTAAAATTGCAATTCTGAAGTGTTCTTGAGATGTAGGTGATTCACACGATAGTTTATAATTCAAAAATCCTAGTTTCACAATATAAAAGGCAATTATGAAGAGGAGATAAGGAAGAAGCAACTAGAGTCAAAAACTATAACCACAGTTAGAGTAGAAGACATAATTTTGAACTTGGGACAACGAAAACACAAAGATACTTTAAAAGATCCGATAGAGAGCAACCTCTTATCAAGGATTTAAAGGGATTTCATTATAAAGAAAAGGGACATACTTATCTGTGGATTTTTTTTCTTTTTAATGCGTCGTTTGAACTTTTGATGTTTATTTCATTTTCTATATTTAGGAACTAAGTTTTGTTTAATGCTTCGGTAAGATGAACACTAAGTTATGAGGATACTTTGATTTGATACTTTATTTAATGCAATTTGATTGATTGATGCATTGAGACTCAATTATGCACTTCTATTCTTGAATTAATATGTCCACAATAGTAGTTTAATGTTTGATTTCATGTGATTGAGATTAAGAAATCCTCTTGTATGAATAGATCTACCATAATTAGAAGGAGTTAGATGCAAACCCAGAGATAGCTTGACATAAATCCTCTAAATTATGGTCAACCTTAATAAAAAAACTCACAAATTGGAGTAGTACAATCTTAGAGCTTAAACTAGAAAGAGAATTCAGTTAATCAACTAAGGATTAGGAGTAAATAGTCTTAAGAAACATATTAACACAAGATAGGAATTTTCACAATCCATGATCGATAATTAAATTGCACCATAAAGGGTTAAAACTTAAGATGTCTTACGGTGATTAATTACCCAAGTACTAGTTATTTGATATTGAATTAATCATTGTGATATATTTGTCTTGATTTTTTATTATATTAAATTTTAGTTTAAATTAAATCATTATCTTATTCGATAGTCAGATAATAGAAAAGAGACCATTACTAGTACTTGTATCCTTATGGGATCGATCAATACTTTTTAGTGCTGGTTATAAGTACACCATGCACTTGAAGTTTTAAAATTACATTGATCAATACCATTTTTTTTTAGAAATTAAGGCGTGTGTAGTAATAATAGATTTGCATTAAAAAAAAAGAATAAGAACAAAGGAAGATTTTATGATGTTAGGTCAATTAGATATACCTATATATTCGAGAGTCAAAAGCAATTGATTTTACTATATTGATCAATAGCTCTTCACTTGATGAAGATTACATATTTCTTTAATATAGGTTTACATAAGTATAGTTAATTGTAAACTCTAATTAGTAAAGTTTAACACAACTTACCCATTTTCCAATCTTAACCAAACTTAACTATGATTCTACCAAGTCCTAGAATTCTCCTAGAGTTTATATTTAACAAAAAAATGCATTTTTAGATAAGGTTGTCTATCATAGACATGGTCTAGACCATGACTGTGTCCTATTAATTGTTTGCTCTAGAACATGAAATGAAATTTGGCATGCATATGTCTTCAAATCATGGATCTTCCTATTCCTCTACGCACCAAGACATGACCTATGGCATGACTATGTCTCAATTCCATAGATCTTACTAACTCTTTCTTGGCATGACTATGTCTCAATTCCATAGATCTTATTAACTCTTTCTTGTTCAAAACATGGTTTGTGACATGGCTATATAATAGACTTTGTCTCCCTTTGAAAACATTTCAGTTACACTAATAAATTCGTGTCTTCAATTTTAATTTCTATTAAAAAATGCCTTGAGCCACTTTTATCTTCTAAGTTGTGTTCACCCGAAGACTTTTAATAAGTTATGTTCACTCGAAGACTTTAAAAAAATACACTCGTTCTTCTCAGAATATTTCAAGATTGCACATGTGCATAATATTTCAATGAAGCATAAACAAATATGAGTTAAAGACTATTTGTAAATATTGGATTCTAGTATTCTAGCCCTTTATAGCTATAAAGAATATTGTTAGTTAGGGGAAAAAAATTAAGTGTGTGATTTTATCAAATGTCTTTTGATTGAAGATTTTAATACATTCATTTTTATGAAACATCTTTAAATATTTGTCTTCTATTTTTAAATTTTGTAGTTACAAATTCCTTGGATTCATCTTCTACTAAATTTGTTTAAGTTTATTGTTTTGTTATAAATGGATGCCTTCAAATTTCTCTCTTTCTCTCTCTTTCTCAAGAGATTTTGTTAGATTTGGAAGTGTTTAGTTAGCTGAAGCCATATAATTAGGGGGCTACGAGTGACTCAAGATTTTCGTTATGAATTGTTGTTTAGAGTTTCTCTGCATGTTACAAAACATTTTCACATCCAGGAGAACCGGAATGAAATCGCCACATACAGAATAATCCTAGAATGAACTGCAACAACTGAAGAACAGAATCAGAACCCAATAAAGGAAAAGGGGCATCTCGCAATTGCATAATGGATATGTTGTACAAAAATTGAAGCACAAGATCATATGTTACATGAAGCCAACATGACGTTCTATCCTTCCAAGATATTCTCATACTCCCGTTAGAATAAACCTCATCTCCCAAACTCCTACTTGTCAGTTGTCTTTATCGTCTTCTATATTCCTGGACTCCCAACATCTAAATTTAACTTGCAAAGGCCAAAATAAGCATCGACTTCATCAAAATTCACATACAAAGTAATTCTCTTTTTTTATTTTCCAATGGAGGCGTTTCCTAGAGCTAATCTAAATGAACAAGCGTACGTTTTCCAAGAATTCATTGGTGTGGTTTTTGATGCAACTTCAAGGAGGGAACATGTTCGTAAACATTGGGTAAAATGGGTGATGAAGTATTTCACCAAAGAAAACGACTTGTAACAGAAAGAAAATATGATTTTTTTCCCCCTTTACGCTACAAAATCCTGAAAAGGAGGGCATATATGCTCACTACCTCAGACATTCGAGATGTGACCATATCTCACCCATTCCTCAATTTGGTAGGTCAAGATCACGTTTGAGCTCACCTGTGGATTACAATATAGAAAGGAGTTCAGATCTCCTGTCTAATATTATGGTATTTTATTGTGTCTAATAAATCTCAGTCATTTATTTATGTGAATACCATGTAGATCTCGCGTGAATTCCGTAAAATAAATGACTGAGATTTTATAAGAAAGAATAAAATATAGTAATATTGGACAGAAGATTTTGTCTCTATAAAAAGGGCCTCAGAGGTACAATTGGATTGTGCGTTCTCCAAGGTGGTGCTTTTATTGCTGTTGCACCATGTGTTTCTTTAATGATTTTTCGTTTAAATAATACATTTGGACTACTTTTTAATTGGAATATTTGTGGATAATATTCGTGCACTAGCGTTGCTTAGATCAGTGCTTGTGTAATTTACTAAAGATTCCACGATCCTGACAATGGAGACACAAACCTTTTTTTCGACTATAAATTGGAAACTTTAGGCTTTTGTTCTTCGCTCTTCTATCGTACTTCTTCATGGGTTCTATAGGTATTTTCTCTCAATTATTGCATTCCATCTGTCAAACATTTCAAGTCTTGGTGGTGATCAAATCCAGAGTTTGTTGAAGATTTCTGAAAACTATGACAGTTTCCTAATCACAAAAAACCTGAAACCTTCTTGCAGGGAACTTTTTCGTGATGGACTCTGACGGAAGGGCAAATACACACAAAATAGAGTGCTTGCTCTTTGGTATATATGCTCGTCAAGTTCTTGATTATGGTGTTTATATAATCTTTTTGAGAAATTGTTGTTTTTATGGTTTCCTGATGAATACAGACATGGATGATACCTTATACCCCTTGAGCTCGGGCCTCAACTTGGCTTGTCGCAAGAATATAGAAGGTTAGACCATAAACATTTAAAAGTGGGAACTAAAGTACTCCTGACAATACTATATAGTTAATGCGATTGACAAGCCCTTTTCTTGTTCTTTCGGCAGAGTTCATGTTGGACCGGTTGCAATTCGAAAAAAATGAAGTGCCCAGGTTGTGTTTGGAGTTATACAGGGAACACGGAACAACAATGGCAGGTTTAAAGGTGAAACCTGCATATACTTTGATGCCTTAGTAAAGTTCGTCTTCTCGTTCAACTTTGTATTTGGAGGGCATATTCTATAACCATTCTCTCTATTCTTAGGCTCTTGGATATGAATTCGACAACGACGAATTCCATGCATATGTTCACGGGAGATTACCCTACGACGCCCTGAAGCCTGATCCTGTCCTCAGAAATCTCCTACTCTCCATGCCACAACGCAAAATTGTACGCGCAATTTTACTTATTTCGTCTTACTTTCTTTTCTTAGAGATTAATCGCAAGACAAGGTAAAGCTATAGTGACCCTGATCATTTCAGATATTCACTAATGCCGATAAGGTTCATGCTGCTGAAGTTCTCAAGCGGTTAGGCTTGGAAGATTGCTTCGAAGGAATTATATGCTTTGAAACTCTGAATCCTTCTGTCCAATCTGTTGATTACTCGGATGAAACAGCCGAAAGAGAACCAGACCCAGATGATCTTGAAGGATGTAACTGGGAAAGTTCAAGAGTTAAGTCACGAATTCTCTGTAAACCCTCTTTGGAGGCAATGGAAGCAGCTATTCGGATAGCAGATGTTGACCCAAATAAAACGGTGAAAGTCTTTCCAGAACTAGTAGTGGTTTTGTCTTCTCAAGGGTTATATGCTATAAGTTAATTTTCTCTTTCGCAGATCTTCTTTGATGACAGTACTCGCAACATTGCAGCTGGTAAAGAAGCAGGGCTTCGTACGGTTATAGTAAGTCCTAGTATCAGAAGTTTGTATGATAAAAAAGAATGTCCAGGTTTCTCCAGAGAAGTATGTTTTGAATAAAAAATTATGTTGAATATGAAGGTAGGGAGCTCAGTCCTGGTGCCAGGAGCAGAGTACGCCTTGAGTAGCATACACAATATCAAAGAGGCAATACCTGAAATATGGGAAGTTGAAGGAGATGAGCAGCTTGAACAAGTTATCCCGACCAGTACTGCAGTTGAGAATGTAGTCTTAGCTTAGCTTCATACTGATTACATATCCACACAGAGATCTCCTCAAGGTTAGGTGACAGTAAACTAATTAATAGCTGGAAGGATGAAGCCGATTGAAATATCATGGTTAAGGCAAATGTAATGGTGGCTGAGAGTGAGAATCGAATTTAGAGCATACCTCAAATAATCTATGTTTGTATCTTTACCTAACAAATGGCAAAGTGAGTAATGGACATAAATCCACCTGGATAAGATTGGGATGGAATGGGATGAAGCTGAGAATGAAAATGTTCAAGCCCTCAATCGTAGCTCTCTGCAATTCCAACTGCGATATTTGTAGTCAGATCAATTTGAAAGCACGTTTTCTTTAGCAATATTTTAGCCTCAGTAAAAACCAATGTTATAGATTGGACCTGAAAATTAGCACCACCGAAACTAAAATGATAAAAGGCTTAAATGTTAGCTATAAAAAGATTAAATAAAATTTAAAATTTTAAAATATAGTTAAAAATATCGTTCTTATTTATCAAAAAATTTAAAATTTAATTAAAAATTATTAAATAAAATTAATTTATTTATTTTAGTTTATAATAATTTATTAATTTATAACAATTGATCAATTAATTAATAAATCGATCGATTTTTAATGCCAAAAATTATTAAAATAAATTAAACCGAAAAGATAAAAATCAAACTAATTTTAGATTAATTTTTAGTCCTCCGTAAAAACAACATTTAGAGAAGGCCCGCCAACATCCAATTACGCCTAAAGTAGACATAAGAATTACAAATTTTTATAACTAGAGTGTTAAACTACAACACCGATTACGCGGTATCCTAGAAACTTCACCAAATTGGAACTTGCAAGCTAGAAATACTTAAGTGCAAAGATAGACAATTTGAATGGAAGGTGTAAAAACTACTGACTTAATTAAAAGGTTTAATGGTTAAAGTCAAAATTGTGATTAAATGCTAGTTGTAAAATGGAGCCAGTCAGAAACTCATATGCTAGCTAGAAAGATCAAGTTGTTCACGGCTTAGGCAAGGTGTAAGATAACTGGACATTTTTGACGAGCTGGAAGTACGAAAATTGTATACGGAATTGGTCAATTGCTAGTTGTTTTATTAAATTAAAAATTACTAAAATTATCTATTATGTCGACAATAGCTATTATAAATCGGACATGTATGTTCCTTTGAAGTGTGTGTCTCCGAGAATTAGATATGAAAGAGTGAGTGCTAAAGTAGGTGTTGGTGAAGGAAATTATGAGTTAGTATCCTTGTTTTTTTTTTATAATACTCTTGTAAAATTTGCACTGTAATAAAATTATAGTTTGTGTTTAGCCCACTAAATATTGCTCCCTCCAACTCAACAAGTAGTAGGTGTTAGTGAAGGAAATCATGAGTTAGTGTCCTTGTTTTTTTTTTTATAATACTTTTGTAAAATTTGCACTATAATAAATTATAGTTTATTTTTAGCCTACTAAATATTGCTTCCTCCAACTCAACAAGTGGAATCAAAGCAAGGTTGTCAGGGACTATCATCAAGTTATCCGATCGAGGTTCGAATTCTAAGAGCAAATTCTTTGCTCGTTCACAGCCAAGGACTATGAGGTGTTGATCGAGGATCAATAAGGAGAATACTCACACGAAGGAGGCTATACCAACGTCGTGGCGGATTTAAACAATGTTGGGAGCATTAGAAAGCTCCACAATCAAAATTATAGCTCATGAAAAACATGTATGGAGTCGTACCTACAAGGTCAAAACTTGTGGGATATAGTTGGTGGAAGTCAAACCACACCACCACCAAAGGAGCAGGTTGACGCACTGAAGAAGTGGAATGTCAAATCAGGGAAAGTGTTGTTTGCCATCAAAGCATCAATTGAGGAGGAGATGCTGGAGCACATCAAGCGTGTCACAAAGCCCAAAAAAGCATGGGATATACTTGCTGCTCATTTTTCAAGGAAAAACGATATGCGACTTTAACTATTGGAAAATGAATTGATGTATATCCGACAGTATGATATGATAATCAACCAGTACTTTACAAAAGTAAAGTTGTTATGTCGTGAAATTTCAAAATTGGATCAACAATGCAAAATCGATGATGACCGGATGAGAATAATTACCATCCATAGTTTGCAGCCTGAATATAGGGGCTTCATCACAGCAGTTCAAGTTTGCCCAGTTCAACCCTCCACAGAAGACCTGGAGAATTTATTATCCAACCAGGAAACTCTGGCCAAACAAATGGCTGGAGTTTCTCTAAAACATGAAGATGAGACTGCACTTTTCAATAATAAAGCAAGAGGACGGCCACAAGGTTGGAATATTGAAAAGGCACGAAGTGAAGAAAATAGAAGCAGACTAAAGAGATGGAATAACGGAGGCTCGAGTTCAGGGGGAGCTCAATAACGTCAGAATCAAGGAAATCGATGTAATAATCAGCACCAAAATGATGAATGCTATAACTGTAGCAAGATAGGACACCATGCAAGAGAATGTTGGTCAAAAAAGAAATTAATAGAAGGAAATGTAGCAACTTGGAGCAAGTCAAAGGATAGGGACAACAGCGAAACCAAATGGGATGTGTATGCATCACTTGCATTTATAGGATATCCAACTGAAGCAGCGAAATCAACTACAGAAGAAGACAATGAAACCAAATGGGATGTGTAAGCATCACTTGCATTTATAGTTGATATAGGATATCCAACTGAAGCAGCGGAATCAACTACAAAAGAAGAGAATGATATTTCTAAAATGGAAAATATGGTTACTAGCCTGGTAGCACAAGATGTAGATGTGTCAATAGTAAGTAAACTAACTGCAGTTGATTATGATAAAAATTGGATCTTTGATTCTGGCTGCTCTAACCATAGACGAGAGACAAACAGAAGATGCAGAATTTGTTGGAATACAAAAGGCTGCGAATAGTAGTGACAGCAAATAATGCCAGATTGTTAATCACTCACATTGGTGAAACTAAAATTAATTAGAACCATGGTTCAAAAGAAGTCCAGCTGAAAGGTGTATACCATGTGCCAGGAATAAAGAAAAATCTCTTATCCATACCACAATTAACTACCCCATGCAATTTTGTGGTGTTCGGTCCAAATGATGTTATTTGCGCAGTTTGCCAATAAGGTAAAATACATCAGCTACCATATGAGGAGTCGAAGTTCAAGGCTAAAGAACCATCGGAGCTTGTTCATTTAGATACATTTAGACCAGTGAAGCAACTATCAATCAGTGGGAATTGCTATATGGTGACATTTATCGATGATTATTCAAAATATGTTTGGGTATATTTCATGAAGGAGAAATCAGAAGTTCTGGCAAAGTTTGTGGAGTTCAAAGAAGAAACTGAAAATGAGATTGGTAAGAAAGTACGAGGCTTACGTACAGATAATGGAGGAGAATATATTTCAGAAGAATTCTCTGAGCTTTTACAAAAGCATAAGGTACATAGACAGCTAACTTGCCCTAGGACTCCTCAGTAAAATGGTGTAACAGAAAAAAAAGAATCGACATCTTGCAGAAACCTGCAGAAATATGATACATGCTAAGAATGTTCCTGGTCGATTCTGGGCAGAGTGCATGAAGACAGCTGCTCATGAAATCAATCGGCTACCTCAACTAAAGCTTGGATCGATTTCTCCATTTCAAAAGCTATGACACCTGAAACCCACTGTGAGTCACTTTCGTGTATTTGGCTATGTATGTTATGTATTTATACCAGACCATCTTCGTAGAAAATTCGATAAGAAGGCAATTAGATGCATATTTGTCGGTTATGATAGCAAAAGGAAAGGATGGAGGTATTATGATCCTACAACCAATTGGTGCTATGTTTCTAGAAATGTTGTCTTTGATGATGCATCATCATGGTGGTCTCCACAGCAAATAAAATTGCCTGACTCTAAAGAAATTGAGGAGAAGCTTCAGGAAAAGTTTGGTGAGTCTACAGAAGAAGAAGTAGGTTCTAAAGAAGAACCTGACCCAACAAAAGAGAAAAAGAAAGAAAGTCCTTGGCAGACAGGTGTGTATCACTCAAGTTCAGAAAAGGAGCATATACAGGAAGAAGTATCAATAGAACAATAGCTGCGACGATCGAGTAGACAAAGAAAAGCAAATCCAATATATGTGAATAAAGCATTAACTGAAGAATATCATGTTTAAGAGCCGGCGTCTTTTGAGGAGGCATCTCAAAATGATAATTTCCAGAAGGCAATGGAAGACGAGATCTAGGCTCTTATGCAGAATCAAACTCGGGATTTGGTGCCTAATCCCAAGGATGTAAAACCCATATCTTGCAAATGGGTTTATAAGCTGAAGTCTCGCCTAGATGGGTTAATTGAGAGAGATAAAGCTCAACTTGTTGCTTGGCATTTTTCACAACAGTATGGACTAGATTGTGATGAAACATTCAGTCTTGTGGCAAAGCTTATCGTTGTTTATGTTTTGCTAGCGTTAGCAGCTAGCAAGTCTTGGAGGCTATGGCAGATGGATGTAAAGAATGCTTTCTTACATGGAGAATTAAATTAAGAAATTTACATAGATCAGCCTCAGAGGTTTGAGAGCAAGACTTATCCACAATACGTGTGTAAGTTAAGAAAGGCCTTGTATGGTTTAAAACAAGCGCCGAGAGCATGGTATGGAAAGACAGCAGAATTCTTGGTCAGATGCGGATATACAATAGCACCAGCTGATTCAAGTTTATTTGTCAAAGTTCAAGATGGAAAAATGGTAGCAGTCCTGGTATATGTTGATGATCTCATCATTACTGAAGATTATGAAGAGGAAATTCAATGAACGAAGGAGAATTTATCAGTTCGCTTTTAGATGAAAGAACTAGGAGAGATTAAACATTTCCTCGGACTAAAAGTGGATCGGACAATAGAAGGTCTCTTTCTATGTCAACAAAAGTATGCCTTGGATTTATTGCAAAAGTTTGGAATGTTTAACTGCAAGCCTATATCAACACCAATGGAGGCAAATGCTAGATTATGTTCAATAGAAGGGAAAGATCTTAAAGATGCAACTATGTATCGACAGTTGGTAGGCAGTTTAATCTACTGAACTTTATCTCGAATAGATATTTCCTATGCAATAGGCATAGTTAGTAGATTCATGTAGAATCCAAAGAAGCCACATTTGGAAGCAATCTGAAGAATTCTTACGTATGTGAAAGGCACACTCGATCATGGTATACTATACAAGAAAGGCGGTGAATGCAAAGGTATCGGCTATTGTGATGCTGATTATATTGGCGATCATGACACATGTCGATCAACAACAAGATCTGTATTTAATTTTGGTTCAGGAGCAGTTTCTTAGTGTATCAAAAGACAATCAACAATTTCGTTGTCAACCACTAAAGCAGAATATAGAGTAATAGCGGTAGCAACTCAGGAGAGTACTTGGCTTATACAATTTATGAAAGATCTCCATCAATTTATAGACTACGAAGTGTTATTATATTGTGATAATCAATCAGTAATCCGTTTAGCTAAAAATTCGACTTTCCATACAAGAACGAAGCATGTGGAAGTACATTATCACTATGTATGAGAAAAGGTACTTCAAAAAGAAATCAAATTGGATAAAATTAATACAGATGATGAAATGGCAGATATATTTACTAAAGCGCTCAATAGAAGTAAATTCATAGTATTTGGAAAAAAAACTTGGAATCACGGCAAGGATGAAGCAGTACGTCGGTGTTCATGGGTAGTGTTAAACTATAACATCAATTACATGGTATCCTAGAAACTTCACCAAATTGGAACTTGCAAGCTGGAAATACTTAAGTGCAAAAATAGACAATTTGAATGAAAGGTGTAAGAACTACCAACTTAATTAAAAGGTTTAATGGTCAAAGTCAAAATTGTGATTAAATGCTAGTTGTAAGATGGAGCCAGCTGGAAACTCATATGCTAGCTAGAAAGATCAAGTTGTTCAAAGCTTAGGCAAGGTGCAAGCTAACTGGACATTTTTGAAGAGCTGGAAGTACTAAAATTGTATACGGAATTGGTCAATTGCTAGTTGTTTCATTAAATTAAAAAATTACTAGAACTATCTATTTTGTCGACAATAGCTATTATAAATAGGACATGTATGTTCATTTGAAGTGTATGTCTCCGAGAATTAGATATGAAAGAGTAAGTGCTAGAGTAGGTGTTGGTGAAGGAAATTATGAGTTAGTGTCTTTGTATTTTTTTTTTTGTTATAATAGTTTTGTAAAATTTGCACTATAATAAAATAATAATTTGTGTTTAGCCCACTAAATATTGCTCCCTCCAACTCAACATAGAGAATTTGCATTCGGTTTTTCTTTTTTACTCTAATCTTTGGTAGAAAAAGATTTTTTTATAGCATGTTGTTTTATTTTAAATGTATACTAAATAATTTATAATGCCCATAATAATTCTTAAATTATGTATTTAAAATAAATTTGAATAAAAGATTTTATTCTAATAGTTAATGAAGACTATCATTTAGAGCACCAAAGACTTTTAACATTTAAATTTCTTGATCTACTTGAAACGTTTACAGTAGAAATTGAAATTGTAATAAGCCACTTTCAATTTTTTATTTATATTTTAAAAATTATTATTTATTTTTTATAATATTGCTTAATAGTGAACCACGAATTACTATAATTATTTAAAATAATGTTTAATTTATACAAAAGTAATTTTGTTGGATCCCACTGCCGGAGCCCAACATCGGACATGAGAGCGTGGTGTTGTATGCGTGGGATGAAACATGATAATTAAGCAATTAAGGAAAAGACCATCGGAAGCTCGATGGACACACCTTGAATAAACTCAAAACTTGCTTTCATGATTAAAATAAACATACCCATAAATCCTTATCCAAAAGATGAGT
Source organism: Erythroxylum williamsii (assembly GCA_027564335.1). Taxonomy (NCBI): domain Eukaryota; kingdom Viridiplantae; phylum Streptophyta; class Magnoliopsida; order Malpighiales; family Erythroxylaceae; genus Erythroxylum; species Erythroxylum williamsii. Next base: position 60 of record JANITW010000199.1, on the reverse strand, counting down.
TTTACAAAGCTTTAAGGACATTTCAAACCAAATTACAACTTGAGTTCAAGAGCCAAAATA
>JANITW010000197.1:54844-65571 GCA_027564335.1 Erythroxylum williamsii | reverse complement strand
ACTTAATTTTAGGCTTCTTATATTTAACGTCTTTTATTCCGAATTATCTATGGACTAAGTAGTGACTCGGATTTAAAAGAGAAGGGAACACCATGAACATTGGGTTTGACTTCCTAAAGTGAAGTATTTCCTAAATCAATCCACCGTTACAATTTTATTTTAGTTTCCAATCCAATTGAAATCTGATACCTTAACCGATTTTTGTCATTTGATTAAATCTAGTCGTTTAAATTCATACTTTGCATTTTTCATATTTTCTTAATTTGCTTATTTTATTTTATTTTCAAATCAATCAATTTTAGATCGTCTGAGTAATTTGTCATCGTTTAATTTAATTGTCTTACGTGTTAGAAAATTTTCCTTTGGGTACGATATTCGGTTCTTTCCGATTTATATTACTTGTCGACGGGGTGTACTTGCCTCTAATTGGTCTAGATATAATTTAATTTATATTGTTTTGTTTGGACCGCAACATCTATGAATTATCTCGTAATGATGATTGTATAATTGATCCTCATACTTGAGATTACCAAGGTATCTTGTGTGGGAATTTTGATGCTATTTATGAATCATTTTAAGATAATTTAATCGGTAATAATTATATACACTATGAACCATATAGAGATAGTCGAGTAATTCAATATAGGATTCGTCACTCTAAAGCAATTAGAGAGAATATTTTATTGTTTTTGATCAGTAATGATTTATAGAATTCTCTTACTAAAGTGAATTGACATTTGAAAAAGTGTTTTCAAGTTTTAATTATAAATCAATTTCTAATTAGCAATAATGAACATAATTCGATGATAAGAGTAGACACTGTATTCATACTCTGTCCAATTAGAATATTGAATGACGAAAGGATTAAATTATACATCATAGCTATGTATAGACAACTTAAGTCAATCATTTTGACATTCCTGATATGTGAGTAATCATGACATGTTGTTAGACGTCAATTACGATTTATGATTATAAATTGTTTAATTGAAGAATTAAAGAACAATTAAAAGAAGTTTTAATTTATCTACTTCTAATTGTAAATTAGAATTGTAATTTATAATCATTGTCAATTTATTAGGAACCTAATGGGTCACATATCAAAGAGCAATATGTGAAAATCAATTTAATTAAGTTGGACTTAATTATAAAGTTTCAAAAATTTTGGAGATCAAATATAAGATATTTGATTTTATTAAAATAAAATTAATTATAATTAGAATTTGATTTTAATTATAATTAAAGAAATTCAATTTTAATTAAATACCCTTATGATTTTTCTATTTAAAAAGGAATGGACATTTTAGAAACTAGTACTTTGTCTTCTTCCTCTTAAATCAGTCTTTAGAATTGCTCTGTGGATACTATCAAAGACTGGACATTTGAACAGCTCGTGATTGATCAATTAGAAAAAGTTTAAAAGGTTTTTCAATAAGAAGACGAACAAGTACCATTTCTAATTCGTTTTGTGTTTTATTCAAGTTTATTCAATTATCGGGATCCACTCAGAATCCGTAAAAATTGTTTATTTTTCGCTACATTTATGATTCGATCGTGGTTAGATTCCAACACAAATAACAACATTTGAGGTAGTTTGAAGAGAAGCTTGCCTAACTAGAACAACATGCTTCAATAAATACCTATTCCTAGACTGTGGTCATTACAGTACAGTTGCAAAAAGACTCACTGGTAGGAAACATGCTTCCAACAGAAAGATGACTCTAATTACCCTTTCATGGACTAAAGAGGAGTTCCTTAAGATCATCCTCATTTCACATCAATAATTAGTAAGCATAAACATTAAAATAAAAAACAAACACCATCACAATTACTCTGCAAAATATTCTACTTAAAATCAACTGCAAGCCATCTTAATTGCAGAAAGATCCTAACTCATTACATCAGAATCTAGAAAAAAACTAAAAGGCTAATTGTTCACACTGAGCTACAGAATGTTTGATATCCCAGATAGTAAAAGTTAAAAAATTAGTTAATGAAAAGTAAAAAAAAATACTTTGCATGATTGAGAGCAACATTTAAAGTTGGTAAAATTTTCCCATCAAGACTACCCAACAGTGGAACCCATGAAGATTGTAGACTCATTTAACCAAATTAACCATCTTAAGACAAAGCCAAAGCCGTTATAAACAGCATAAAGATAATAGTGTTAAACAAAACAACCTCATTAAAGATTGACTTAGTTTATCACCAATATGAACATTAATATGCACATTGAAAACAAGCAATGAACAAGAACAACCCATCAAAGTCCACTTCTTGTCCAAGAACTCAACAATTGATAATGGAGTAAAATATAAATGTAGACAACGAGTCTCTAGAGTCTAGAGAGTAGGTGAAACACTCAAACTTTACCACAAACAAAAATTTGGAAAAAGAATTAAACCATACTCATCAACCCACCAATGTATAGTTGGAGAATGATTTTATTAAAAATGTAGTCTTTGTTTAAAGATAAAAGTTGGGAGTAGTAAGATAGAGTAGTAAAGATAAGATTTTTTATTTGTTAGAAGATAAAATTTTATCTGTTAAGATAAAGTTGTTATCTGTTAAGATTTAAACCTTTAAATTTTTGTTTTGTTTGCTTAATCTTTACCGAGCTATTAGCTAAGGTTGTTATTTCATTCCTATATATTTAGGTTTTCATCATCAATATAATGTGCAACTCATCAATAAATTGCCTCTTACATTATCTATTTCCTATTATATTTTTTGGTTAAATTCTGGTTCTAAAATCTAACTTAGTATCAAAGCTCTCAAAGATCTTGAGGGACCTATTAGTAATTAATGCTTTACAAGCTCAAGAGTAAAGGAGGGCAATGAGAAACCAAGAAAGTGGAAAGATGGTGGAGGGAGCCTATCTAGTAAAGGTTTCGTCATCAAAGAAGAAAGCAAACATTCCTCAATATGGCTACTGTGAGAAGTTTGGTCATGAAGAGAAAGATTGATGGAATAAAGGGAAGTCTTGATGTTTTAGGTGTAAATGATTTGGACATTTGAAAAAGGATTGCAAGTTCAACAATGGAGAGTAATTAAATATAGTGAAAGTGATTGAAGAAGACATCCTTTTTAGTTGGTGAGAAGTACACTAAGATGCATCGTAGAGAGAAGTGCTCTATGGAGATAAGTGATGAGAGAAGTGCTTATGTTGAAGAACAAAGAGAAGTTCTCCAAAGAAAAGAATTGTAGAGAGATGTGCTCCAATTATTGAAGGGTGATAGGAAATACATCATGAAATTCAAAAGGTCTTACAACTTTGAATCAATCGGGAATGTAGGAGAATGGTTCAAATTTGTTAAAAATGTAGTCTTTGTTTAAAGATAAAGTTTGGGAGTAGTAAGATAGAGTAGTAGAGATAAGATAAGTTATTTGTTAGAAGATAAAGTTATTAATTGTTAGGATTTAAACTTTTAAATTTTTTATTTGTTTGCCTAATCTTATCAAGATATTAGCTAAGTTTGTTTTTTCATTGCTTATATATTCAGGCCTTCAGCGTCAATGTAAAGTGCAACTCATCAATAAATTGCCTCTTGCATTATCTCTTTTCTATTCCATTTTCTTGTTAAATTCTACTTCTAAAACCAAACATGTACTGCATCAACTTTTTATTAAAAAATGCAAGTTTAGATTCATCCACCTTTTAGATTCTACTTGCATCAAATCAACTTTCTAAGATTGTTGAGTTTGGCAATCAAATACCAATAAGATGGTGGTTGCGAAAGAAATGAATTTGGTGGTATGCATATACGGTAATATAAGGAATATAAGAATAATTTAAAGATCTTCAGTTAGATATTCTATTCTATTTTTGGGATTATTTATATTTTAATTTATTTGAGATATCTTTTGTTATAAGGAAGTTGATTTGGTATAAGATTCGACTATTTGGAAATAAGTAGAATTTTTGGAATTTAAGATATGTGTGGAAAAAAGGAATCCTAAAAGATATACAATCCTAAAGGATGAAGGATTTGTTGTAGATAAACAAGCAGTCCGTGGTATAACATAACAGGTAGTCTATGGTGTGACACATCTATTGATTTTTTGCTGTCGTATTTTTTGGGTGCTTTAGAGATCAATTGCAATATTCTATCTATGATTTTTGGTTGCTGTGCTTGAGGGTTTTCATAGATCAACTACTAAGTAAACAATATATTTTTGTTTACAGATTCTCCACGATTATGGTTTATGTGGTTGCACACATAGGAGAGTGTTCTTTGACTCAAGTGCTTTTTGTTTCTCTTATTCTTGATTTAATCCCTTGAGATTTTCATTGTTTTAAAAATCCTCTATTGAGGTTAGCTTGAAGTGGTTATGCTATTGCGTATGAGATACTTTCAAGGGTGTAAGTATGACTGGATAGTATCAAAAAGTGGTTGTAATAACCTTGTGTAAGCCTATTGTACTATGATGAAAGTTGATTAATCTATGTGAGGGCCCCGTGGATGTAGGTCGTGTATGCCAAACTATGTTAATAGATTTCTTATGTTGATTTATTTGCTGCGCACTTAATTTTTCTATTTATGATTAGATTATGGAAAATCTCAATTACTTGCCTAGTAGTTTTATGATAATCAACTGTAAATTTCAGTTAGAAGGAACAATGATAGAACATAAATTTTACAAAACTTCATCTTAGGTTTTTCAATTGGTATTAGAGCTTGGTTCACCTAATCAAAACTTGGTGTGATAAGTGGGTATATATCGGTGTTCTGTACTTATAACTACTACAGAAAGGGTGTTAATCACTAGGACACATTTACTAGATGGCTTCAACTATCCTACTTAAAAATCAATAATGAAAGTGTTTATTAAAGTACAAGGGACTAAAGTCTAGACTTTTGAGTTCAAAGGTTGGAATCATCCTATGACAACTAATGAAAAGAATGAAGTGGTACCCAAAGATCTGTCTAAGTGGACAAAAGGCTAAAGAAGAGGGAGTGCTTAATAACTCTCTAGCAATACATACAATTTTCAGTGATGTAGAAGAAGGATGTTTTAGTATGATATCAACATGTAAATCAACAAAAGAAGCTTAGGATACATTACAAACCATACATGAAGGACCACAATTGGTAATAACATCAAAATTTCAATTAGCTACTAGATTTGAAGGGCTTAAAATAGAGGAAAGTGAAACTATTGGCTACTTAGCACGTTAACTTTGTAAGAACCACTCAAATCTAAAACTGGTCAAGAAAATTCTCAAATCCTTATCTCTTAGATTCAATTCAAAGATTGCAATTATTAAAGAAGGTCACAACATCAATAAGTTATCTTTGGATAAGGTAATTAGAATTCTCACAAACTTCGAGTTGAAATTGTTGAGAGAAAAATGTGAGAAGAATAAAAGATTGGTGCTTCAAGCTAAAGTTGCTAAACCTGTGTATGATTCAAGAGATGATTCTAATGAAAATGGAGATCTAGTATTGCTAACAAGAAATTTCAATAAGGGTTAAAGAAGCTGAAGAAAGATAGACCTAAGTTCAGACAAAGTGGTGGAAGTGCATCTAACTATAACTTAAAACAGTAAGCAAAAACTTAAAAAGTTAAAAAGAAGGCAAAGAAGATTCAATTTCATGAGTTTCAAGGTTTTAGGCATATGCATGTGGAGTGTGCTAACACTCTTAGAAGAAGAAAAGAGAAGTCTTACACTAGCACTTAGAGTGAAAACAAATATAAAAGTGAGTATGGCAGCAAAGAAGAAATTGTGAATCATCAAGCTACATTAGTTGCTTTATATAAAGAAAATCTAGTTGCCTACTTAGTAGCAACCAGGAAAGAAATTAATGATGAAAATATAGATGTTTCAGTATTAAACTCTAATTTAGATAGTGACAACGATGATAGTGACTTAGAATTTAAAAAGGAAGATATTTGCAAGGCATATGAACTGATGTATAGTAAATAGGTGAAGATCTGTAAACACAATGAGAAGTTAAAAAGGGATAATTTTACCATAAAAGATGTTATTCGAGATTTAAAGATAAAAATATTGTAAAAAATAGATGAACTTGATGAAACCAAGCTAAAGTTGATCAATACAAAGAAAGGAATCAGAATGTTGAATGGTGGTATCAAGAAGTTATACACATTGATGAGAATTGGCAAAAGTAAACGGGATATTCAAGGAGTTGGATATAAAGTTGATTGCTCTCAGGTGAATAATGAGCAAATTGGTGAAGTTAGATTTGTCAAAGAAGCAAGATTAATTAAGCAAGGAGAAATTTAAAAAAAAAAAAGCAAAAAGTTTGTGCCTATATGTCACTTTTGTAGTGGAAAAGGTCACTTAAGGCAAAATTGCTACAAGTTGTTACAAATGCTATTTTATAATGCTCAACACAAAAAAGAACTTTCAACAGCAAAGACTATCAAAGTGGATTAGGTTAGAAAGAATTAATCACAAGCACTTGTGGCTCTTAAATCTATGTTCGTTGTTTCTCACAATGGATGGTACTTTGACAGTGGGCGTTTACAACATATGATAGGTGAAAGAAGCTATTTGATAAATTATCAAAGTTGTATAAATGGTCATGTCACAATTGGTGATGGGAAGAAAGCGATGGTAATTGCTAGAAGAAGTCTTTACGTGGACGGATTGCCTCATTTCAAAAAATATGCTTTATGTGGATGGTTTAAAAGCTAACTTGGTGAGTATTAGCCAGCTTTATGATGATGGGTTGTTAGTTAAGTTCAACAGTGACGAATGTAAGGTGTTAAACCTTTAGGAGATTGTATAGTAAGCAGAAGAAGATCGGTGGATAATTGCTACATGTTGCAGTCTAAATTGAAGAGAATCAACATGTATTATCTCAAGTTATTGAGGAATCCTCCTTAGAAGACTTTTCCTCTAATTCTAAAGATTTTAGTATTGTGCCTAATGAGCCACCTTTACCGACTATTTCGGATCTGCATGCTATTCCTTCTTCATCCAAAGGTTAGGTGAAATTGCTAGTTTGGAAATCAATTCAAATGCCTCGCTATCAGCATCTTGCTCGCTTCTCAGTGGGGTAAGCTTTTTTCCCCCAAATTTTACTCCTCGGAAGCCCAATAGTGATGGGATACTCTCACTTCAATCGGATTTATTCTTGATCATCCCATTAATTAAACTAAGTATAAACAATTTAATTTAGATACATTGTTGACTAAGAGGAATTTGTTACATGTTGCTTTACTGCCACAACATTTTGATGCTAAATTAGAGAGAGAATTTTATTGTAATTTGAATAAAAGTGTGTTGGATGATAAAGCTTTATGCTTTCATATGGTTTATATAAGGAGGAGATTGATTAAGTTTGATCCTAATTCATTGAATGCATTTTTGGGGTTTTTGATTTTAATTGGGAGTCAATCTTATGAGGATAGATTTGATGTGAGTAATGATATACTGGCAAGTGTATTGACTGGTTGTAAATTTTCTTCTTGGCCTTATGTTGCGCCATTCCGTGCTTCTGATCCATCACAGAAATATTTTTTCTTCATAAACGTTTGCTCACTTATTAGATACCCAGCACACATATAATGACAGTTTATCTTGCTTAGGCCAAGACTATGTATGTGATAGGCATCAGGGTTAACATAAATATAAAGAGATTCGTTATTGAGGCTATGATTGGGGTTGTTGGTAAACAACAAACATTATTGGGTTTTTCTTGTTTAATGACTCAGTTTTTGCATGCTCACGATGCATCTCGTGTTACTTCTGAGGTACCTGAGTCTATGTCTTTCCTGAATATTTCTCCTAGGATTCTTAATGTCAACAAGCAAGCTAAGGTAGTTGATTTTCCATATTCCTCGTCTGAGTCCTCCACACAACTTGTTGCACCTTTTATCGATACTTATGCCTCCTTATTTGCTGAGATTGATCGCATTGAAAGTATTTTTCACGCGGGTATGACTGCACTTTAATAGCTCAAACAACGAGTTCTTCTTTTTGTTTTGCTATGTGATTCTTAGCTTATTTTGGCATTGATTTTTCCCAAGGGGGAGATAGGAACTTGCTGGTATTTATAGTTTTGTTGGTGATAGCTAACTGTTGGCTTGATGTTGACCTTGATTTTGATTTTTCGACATCTTCTATCATGATTGTTTATTTTAGGGGGAGTTTTTGATGTGACAAATTATACCAAAAAGAGTAAGATTGTTAAGATATTCTATTAAGATATTATATTATATTTTTTGCATTATTTGCATTTTAATTTATTTGAGATATCTTTTGTTATAAGGAAATTGATTCGGTACAAGATTCCACTAGTTTGAAATAAGTAGAAATTTTAGAAGTTAAGATATGTATAGGAAGAAAGAATCCTAAAAGATATAGAATCCTAAAGGAGGAAAGATTTGTTGTATATAAACAAGCAGTCCATGGTGTGACAAAACAAGCAGCCTATGATATACACATCTATTAATTTTTTATTGTCGTATTTTTGGGGTGCTTCAGAGATTAATTACAATGTTCTACCTATGATTTTTGGCTACTCTGCGTGAGGGTTTTCATAGATCAACTACAAAGTATACAACATATTTTTTGTTTAAAGACTCTCCATGATTATGGTTTAATGTGGTGGCACACATAGAGGAGTGTTCTTCGACTTAAGTGCCTTTTGTTGAGCCCCGTTCCCGAAGCCCAACTATTTGGAGTCAAGAAGCATGAGTTGGTTTCTTTGTAGGGTTATTTCAATGAACCCTCACTTCCTTTCCATCACTCCTTTTGGATTCAATACCAAAGGATATCAATTTTTGTGAAAAGGTAGAACGATATGTTAGGAATCTATTGCTTTAAGAATCACCTCATTTGGAGGTCGGATGAAGAAGTTATGGCCAAAAGATTCCAACATGTTTATGTCCTCAATCATTTTGTATCTGTCTTGATACAATTGTCATAACTTTCACTACAAATGTTGGATTGATGTCGTTTTTATACAATTTGAAAGAGAACTTCTAGATCTACAACTTTTATGAAGAACTCGAAGCGAGATTATGCTTTTAAAAGGTCAAATTTGCAATTTACTATAGCTATCCTGTAAATATCTATTAAACAGACATAAATGTCCGTTTAATGGACATTGATGGGTCTGGGGTGCTTTCCAGACCCAAGAAGGTCCGTTTAATGGACATGCACTGGGTGACGGTCTGTTTAACGGACTTAATGTCTGTCTAATAAACATTGGAGTTTCCCAAACTCCTTCAAAGCCTCTCTCATGCTTCCAACATCCATTATAACACTATATTCACTCATAATCTTCCCAAATTTAACCGTTCTAGTGTAAAACCACTTCATATCCATTTAACTACTAAATACATTTCATTAACACTTGAATCTCAACTCCAAAGGATTCATCCCATACAATATCTCCAACTCTAACATGCTATTCTAATACTAGCAACAATTTGCAATTTCAACAAAGAATACGCACATCCATCATACTCAAACTTTACAATAACATAATAAAAAAGGAACTTCTCAAATTCTCATTCTCATTTCTAAACAAAATAAATGTTTGAACACGTTTTACTTACATATCAACATACACATCAAACTTAATACAAAATACAAAAGATGCTCATATTTGATATGCCTATAAAGCTATCCAAATTTGTTACTAACTTAGTACAAAAGACTTCTAACTATCTTGGAGTTTTTGAATGCCTTGCAAGGATCTCTAATCTTCCTGTTCTGCACCTGAGGAGGGAAAATGATGGGTTGAGCTATACAACTTAGTGGCTAATATATTTATTGCCATTAGCAATGAGCCACACAGTTAAACATATATATGAACATTCATATAGGCATACACTTCTTATCTTAATCTAGAAATGAAAGTTTTAGCATTTATAATTCCAATTCAAATTTCATAATTCAATACATCATTACATAGAACATATTGTGTAACATCCCATCACCGATGGGAAGGTTATTTTGGTAAATTGGAACGGGTTAGGATTTTATATTGCATATTATTGATTGAGCACACATTTGACTTCTAATTACAGAGGAATGAGTTATTTTTCACACGCATTTAAATGTACATGCATTCATGGCATTTCCGGCATTTTATTGTGAATATGAGGTGTTTTATGAATTATGAGATAATTGGGTTTGAATAGTTGAATTGGAACTGTTTTAGAGTGATTATTAGTTGATAGTGACCCTTAGGAAATTTTTCTGAAATTTGGGAGTAAATATCCGGACCGAAAATTTTTCGAGTTACGGACTTATTGACTTTATGGTACTGACAAAACTGTCCAATGGTAATGGAAAAAATAGATACTTTATTTTTAGGAATAAAAATTTTGAGCCATTGGAATTTTAGAGACAACCTAGAATAGAAATGAAATTTGAAAAGTGAAAAGTGAAAAGAAGCCAAGGACTTAGCCCTAAGTGAAGTTCTGTCAAATTTTGTAAAAATTTGACAGCATCTACTCTGTAAATTTAACTAACCAAACTTCAATTCAATTACCCTCATCTGCACAAAACTCAATATCCAACCTCATACAACATAATTCAATTCCAAAGTGTCTCCAGACACAATTCAAGGGCAACAACCACACTCCTAGATATCTATACCATTCCAAATTTTAAAATAATACAATCTCAATCCTTCTTCTTTTGCTAATTCAAACCATACAAAATGCATTTGAATAAGACATATGCAAATTACATAGATTACATTCAAACCCAACATTCTTGCATTTACATGAACAATCTG
>JANITW010000197.1:0-29490 GCA_027564335.1 Erythroxylum williamsii | reverse complement strand
CTTCTCCCGGCTGCCCGCAAGTGGCACGGAGTTCCTTTTAGGACTCCCTCATGTGTACGACTACACAAGACCATTTTTATGGAATTGTGTAGTCATTATGTGTTTTGGACATGCCAAACCATTTGATGTGTTATAGCATTTGGATATTATTTGAAATGTGATGCATTCATATATTTGAAATTGTTATTGCTTTGTGAAAAGAAAACTTTGAGTGTTATGAGAATAAGAAAGTAAAGTTTCAACTATGAAAGTTTCACAAAGTTGTTGGAAATGATTTATGAAAGTTTTCGAATTTGAAAAGTCATTGAGAAGTAAACCCTTCACTGTTTTCGATCAACGGAAAGTAAGGTTTGAAAATGTTTTTGACCTATTATTTGTTTAATAAGCATGTTATCCACGAGCTCTCTAGCTCACCCCCCTCCATCCCCCATCTCCAGGTTTTCGAGAAGGAGAGCGGATGGAAGCATATCAAGACATTATGTTCATTTGTAATTTGTGTAATTGGGTTAAGATTTCTGGAAATAAATATGGCTTGTATTGCCTTTAGAGTATTGAGAACATTTGGTCCCTTATGTATATCGTGAGTGATGACATTGAGGAATGTGTTTTGGCTATGGAGTATACATTGGGGTTTCATATAAAAAAATTGTAATAGTTATGATTTACGCATTTTAGTTGTGTATATTATTGGATTGAGATGATGAATGCAAATGGGGATATATGTATGTATATTTAGATATTGGATGAATATACATGGATGATGTGATATGAGTTCTATTGTGATGAGTATGAATCGTTATGAGTCTCAATGTGATGATTTCGAATGTTTATGAAAATGACTTGAAATGGTTTAGCACCTAGGATTGCGTTACTGCTGAAATCCCGGACGGAGGGTCCGGTAGATCATGATGTATGTGAAATGTTATTAGAAGTGTATTCTGGACTAGTTGCAGGTTTTGGATAGGTTATAGTGCAGCCGTTATGCTGCCGGATTTTGTTTGGTAGTATATGAATTTTTAAGAAATTGTATATGAAATTTATGGGTTTATTGGCATGAGTGTGATACTTGTTATGGCAAGATATGAGAACAAGGATAAGCTCATGTGTTGTTTATAAAGAAATTGAGCTATCGCATAAGTAAGAAGACCATGTCTAATAATTGAGGTTTATATGAGGAAAAAAAAAAAAAAAGTACCTCGATTTCGGATAGGTCAAGTCTAAGGAAATCCAACGCAACGTTTCCCTAAGATAACTTATTCCCAGATGTCGGATACTCGTTAATGTATTGTCATTCGACTCCATTGCATTGATTTATTTGTTTCGTTCCTTTCGCTTTTGAATTCTATTTGAGAGTGCTCTTGATCAAGTGGTTAAGCCGTGATAGCACGTTAAGTGTAAGAAGTTGGGTCTCGGAAACGGGATCCAACAAGCATTCCTTGTACTCAGCCACAGCAGGGGGCCTCATACGTGATAGTACCGGCACTTAACTTGGAGGCTTCAGCCAGAATTTGGGTTGGTGCTCCTCTGTATCTGCTGAACTCTGAGGAGTATTTTCTAGGCTCACACTCACTTAGAATATGGGTTATTGTTAGATCGAACTAGAAGTGGACTCCACAACTGTGCTGAATCTTGTGTCTTCCTTTGCTACTTGGTCAAGGGCTTTTAATCCTCTAATCATGGCCATTAATGAATTGTTTACTCGAAATTAGATTGTTGTACATCGACATATCTATTGAGAGAGCAACAGATGTGCAGACTGACTCGTAAATTTTGCAGAACATTTTGACTTCGGAATCACTATCTTTGATACTACACCCATTGGGTATTATTCTATCCTTTTAAAGGATATATCAGGGGTCTGTTTCCCTAGACTAATCATATAATTGTATCATCTTTCTTTTTTTTAATAAAAAAGTGACAATTTTTCCTTTAAAATATCTTAATCTCAAAGATATTCCAACATAGACATATTATTATATAACTATAATATACCAAGTGTTGCATACATGCTAAATTTATATAATAACTTAAGATATTGTATTTACATAATAATTCAGAACTATTAGATTGTTTTTTTAATTAAAATACACATATATATGTTTTTATAAATATAATTTATGTTGTCACAAATTAATTTACGATATATATTTTTTATAGTTGAGAATATTCAAAGTAATTTACTCATAAATTTATTTATTTACTCATTATTTCTAGGTTTCAACATAAATATAAATTTTCTTTTTAATAATGAGACGTTGCGATAAGAAATGAATGCTAAGTAACTAAATGCAAGTAACAACTGTTAATTAGGGATGGTAAATCAATTTCACTTAATTTGACTAAGCCAATTCAATTTAAATGTCAAATTAATGTAAAAATATTGACAATCCAACATGAGCAGCTCAACTGATCAAACATGAATTCAAGCTAAGAACAAAGTTTTAAGGTGAATAAAAAGATTTAGGACAGATTTGTCAAATATAGGAATAAATAGTTAGTGAGATAATATTGTTATCAATATATTATCAAATATTATTAGGATAGATCAAAATAATATTATCAAAATCATGATTTTTTATATTTTAATTTTTAATAATTATTTAATTTTGTTTCATTAATACTATAGCAAATAAGTAAGATTTTTGTAGCTCTTTATTTTTTTATATAATTATTTAAAAATTAATAATTTTATAAATCATTGAAAATAAAATTATTAATTTTTATAAAAACATAAAAAAATTTAATTATTTGTTGATAAAATAAATCACATAATAATTAATCTCATTATTATATTATCTGCTTGGAGCCTTTCAGATATCACAAAGATGGACCCATCAATCCCATTCCTGGCTTCATTCACTCCACGAACAGGTATCGATAGCAATTAAATTTTATCAGATGCGTAGAAGGTTTCTCTTTGTGATTGCTCAAGAAAGCAACAAGAAGCTCTGGTTAATTTAGTACATTCAAGGAGCTGAACAGAGTACTAATCTAAAACTACCAACCTATTTATAAACTACAAACCCAAATACATCCTACTAGTGTACCTTCCTAATTCACCATCAAGTAGCAGGGGTCTTCAAGTCTTCTGCTACTTAACCGCTATGAGCCTCTGTCGTAAACCTGACACGATTCCCCGGGTCAATAGCAAGACTACGGAAGAGTGAATACATCTTCAAACCTCACTTTATCATACACTCATGTCTAAAAGCTAAAGGACCTATCCGTGGCAAGCAGATTGAACTAATGAATTTAACGGTTATACATAAACATCTGCTGTTGGGTCATTATTTTGCCCTTAGAGTAATAAATTGGCCTCTCACTCGGGGACGCTGCTCTGCCAGTCTTTTTCGACTTTGGTATCGGACCTGGAAACCAGAAACATGTTAAGGATCAAGATATGGAGTCAACTCCTCAAATGAATTCAGCTGTTTCGTCATGATCAACTACCGGCAGGGAAGACCTGCCATTCTAAAAAGCTGAATGATAGGTTATCTTAAAGATTCATTGCTATAAAGACATATAAGATATCGAGGGGGTGACAGAAAATAGCGTTCAGAATAAGTCACAATCAGCATTGTCAACTTTGCAGAAGCAACTGGTGATCGAATCACCTTAACCCACTTTCCGGAGCACTACGCTGATTAACATTTCTATTTAATCCATATCTCCACCTTGGACTTAATATCCATAGCGTATGTATTGTGCAAGTACAGGGATCAATGTACCTTTTTCTCATAGGAACGATCTTTCCGCTTCAATCGAAATTTGGTTAATGCTGCTTCCCTCTGGCTAGAACAATGAGGATTCATCCCTCTAAATCCTTCTTGAATGAAGAGAGTACCGTCTTTCAAGCTCTCTGATTTTCTGGCACTCTCATCTGCCACAGCAAGAGTTGCATTTGCATCGTTTCTATGGAAAAAGATTTCTTGTGTACTCTTGGAATCATAATTTGCGACACCATCAAATAAAATACTGGCAGCATTCTGAAAATTAGCAAGCGAACCATGCTTTAATTCCTGCACTGGTTCCATCTTCTGCTGAGATATACTCGGGTCAGCAGAATTGTTGATAGTATCATCAGACTGTCGAAAATGATGTTTAGGGTCGTCGACATCATGATTGGAATGAATTGAAGTATTAGTATGAAATGGAGATTGTGCAGAGTCACTCGACACCTTAGATGTCCAAGTTGGGGATAAAGCCAACTGTGTATGGTGTAAAGAAGGGAAAACGTGATCATATCCGATACATAAGTTATCCAGCTTCACTCCTTTGACATGACTCGGTCCATGTTGAGGACCTGAGTATATCTCAGCTTTCCCAGAACCGCTGAACGGTGAATTCATAATTTCTAGATTGCTATTACTTCCAGTTGAACCATGTTGTTGAGAAATGCCACTGCTATTTTGAGAGAGCTGATCAGATGATAGCTCTTGAGATTCACTCTCATCTTTCTTGAAACCGAAACCATTGCCGGTTGATATTGGGAAAAGGGGCTGCAGTATTTTACTGTTATACCTGCACAATGGACCTGTTAGTTAATCAAAAATGAATAGAGAGTGTGGACGTTACAACATTTGACGATTCATCAAAAGAAGATGATCACTCTTAGGTTAGGAAGAAACCAAAAGGCTGGATTATATGTTGACCCCTATGTAGTCATTTGATAACACATCAAAAAAATCGTCTTGACATGATCCTCGTGTAAGACGGGAAAACATCTGTGAACTTGAAGATACCCACATATCATTTTAAATCCTGACAAGAAATACTATTGTAATCCTTCAACTAACACGTAGCAAGCACCACTGAGTAATCAAAATCCATTTCTTTTATAAAAACAGACTAAAAGGTCTACATTCGGCCCCACATATAGAATAGAGCCTCCTCAGCGTCATTTCCTCGGCTTCCCACATAGTTGCTGCTTCATTGCACTATCTACCACGACCTGCACCCCAGCACCTCAGATATACTCTTATGAAGAAAAGGAATTGTAGATAGTGCAAAAGCAACGTTCAAGAAGATATCCAGAAACCCAGAACTGGCATTTTTTAAGGAAACTAACCAGGTGCATGTCATCTCAATGCGAAGAAATTACACCAGACATACACTCACAAACACGTGCAAGTTGATACTTTAATTTTCAAAGACTCGTGTTTAACGAGTTACAGCAAACTCACCACGAGAAGGCTGAAGTATTAGAATGGTTCAGCGCATGCTTTTGATCATTTATTGGTAAGTCTTTTATGGGATATAACTTTCCCAGAGAAATTTCCAGTTGTGGAGTGAATTCATGCTTTTTTGTGCAGACGTTCACGCCAGAACATTCACAAATGCCCATTAAGTAATTACCAAATTTACTGATCAAGTCCACGGTTCCAATGGAAGGTTCTACCAGTTCACAATTATTGCAACGACGACTTTCCACATAATTTTTGTCTTCTTCTGGTCGCATTCTTTCATTTTGAGGTGGCTCCCTTGTCGAACCACGCTCTTTTCCCAATCTTAAAGCAGTCGAATCGTTAGTTTCTGCAGAGGCCAGTTCTGATTGGTTTGATCCTTCTGTAGCAAATACAACATCAGATGTTCATCTCATATATAACGAATAATGAGACTACAAATGCTATTCAGTAATAATAAATAGGAGGAAGAAATGAATAAAGACAGAAATGAAATAGGAAACCTCTAGTTTTACAATCAGAATCTGCTGAACTTATTTGCAACGTGGGTTTCTCTTCATACATCTCTTTTCGTGTGTTGCTTGGTTGTGAAGAACTCTTGCACTTCATCATAGAAAGTCCCTACATATTTGCATGAGAGCATTTCAGATTCTAAATCAAGTTTCTGCTAATAGACTGACAGTCGTCTTCTCGTTTAAATCACATCTAACTTAGCAGGTATCTTTGGAACCAACAGTCACTAAGATAATTAAATTGTCGCTCCGTAAGAAAAGACTACGCAGGAAAGATTCATCTTCATACTTTCTTTCTTGAGTGTTAACTCCTTTTACACCGCCAATCCTATTTTTCTGTGTAAAAATTGAAAAATCACTAGAATTATCACTTGCCGCATTAGTTTCAGAAGTGGCTTCAATTTTATACGCTGCAGAATGGATGAGTTTAGAGGAATACATCATGGAGCTAGGTGACTGATGAAGAATCAAAATGGAAAATTCAAAAAAGCAAATTTAGTTTCCATGCAAATGAAACATACAAGCAATAAATAGGATATGTTGGAAACATACAGTTCGCCTCCTCCAAACATGCTGCCATAAGTTCCTCAGCTCATTCCTTCTAACAGGCTTAATTAGAAAGTCAGCAGCACCTTTTAACATGCACTTTAAGACCATGCTGATAGAATCGTTTGAAGACATCACTATTTGGTAATGACAAAAGAAATAGAAAAGAGCAAGAACATTTTAGTTCCAAATCTAAGAAAACATCAGGATAATGCCTATAACAAAAGAAAAACCAAATGTAATACATACTTATGACGGGAATATTTTTGCAGAAGTCATGTTCCATGACCAAGGTAAGAAGTGCATATCCCGATATTGATGATGGCAACTCCACTTCTGTTAATATGAGGTCTAAATCATTCGGTCTACCCTTCAAAATCTCCCATGCCATTGATCCATCTGAAACAGCAGCAACTGCTTGACCAAAGAAAGTGCAAGTTCAGTTGAAAGACTCGGATGAAACTCGTCATCATCTTATCAAAAATAAGAGAAAGAACCCAAAGAGAAGATGAGTCCGAGACACCTTAATCAATAAAAGACTCCAATCTCCATTAAAGAACAAGAACTATCACCAAAAGTTACGAAAACCATATAGAACGTTGCATTGTCACCAATGAGCTCGGAATCCAAATCAAACACATCAATTTCCAAATAAGCTAAATACCCTTCAACAGATAAAAAGAAACGACCTTTATAACCGCACTTTCGAAGAAGCAAAGCAATAATTTGGCGCGTAGAATCATCAGCTTCGACCAATAGAACACGAAGCATCGTATTTGGTAGAAAATTCTCCCACCTAACCGCCTCCTCCGCCACCATTCACTTGTCGTCGATCACCACAACCTCGCCCATAACGTTAAGTAGTAACAGAGTGTGTTATTTAAAAGTGAAACCAACCTCATCCGATAACAATGAAAAAATATCTGAAAGTTAGTCAACCCGCTAAATGTAGTACCGCCTCAAAATTCAAACATCTGATATCATCCAACTTCAGCTCACCACCGCAAAATACATTTTAGTAAGAGAAACAGGATCAAAAGGTCGGCCGCCGCGGCTCGTGATTGACGGGGCTGACGTGGCGCAACACCAACAACTGTTTTTCTTAATATTTTGATGAGTGCGATATAATTGGTGTACACGTGTTGGATGCAACTTGGCTTGCTAGGGAGGATATTTTTGAGAGGCTGAACACCATGACATAGGGTGGTATGCTCGTGGTAAGGAGCGTGACACTTGGACACCTCTACGAATCTTGAGATTTTGTGGCTTTCAAAGCTGAATCTCCTCACTGGTTTTACCGAAACTAGTGCTACGTCTCCATTAAGCAACAAACAAGTGTGGCAAAGTTAGGGGACCAATTCTTTGTAAGGATTTTTAATTAAATATGTTGGCTTATATGTATATAATTGTCTATAAAGGTTATCTTATAAAATTGAGCCTAATTAATTAGAATGATTACGACATTTTAGATTTTATGTGCCTATTTTAAATGTGAGTTTTATATATGTAGACACTTAGCGAGCGTTTGTTTTGAGGGTTTAGGAATGAAGGAATAGAATAATTATAAAAAACAATGTTTACTTTGAAATATTCAATTTCAAGGGAATGGATTTATTCCATTAAATTTAGGAATCTACTAAACCCACCAAGGGGGTAGGTATCGAGTTTTCATTCCAATCTAAGTTTTTATCACGTTTATTTTTTACTATTTTATCTCCAGCCTTTGTCCTACCATCTTCTTTACTTCCTTAGCTCAATTCCTTACGATCTCTCATCCTGCCTTATCGCGTCTCATCAATGAATGAATTTTTGTTCTGCACCTCTAGGTCAATTTTCTGAAATCCCTTGTATTAATTTAATGTTAAATGGAGATAGCCCCAATAAACATATAAAGGGCAAATTATTTTCAGTTTTATTGAGGGTAAAAATGATATTATATTACCATTAATGCAACAAACCAAACAACGTTATTGGTATTAATATAGAAACCCAAGTTACAAACTAAACATCATTTTTTTAATTTTTCATACCCATCCCCATCCCTTTCTACTATTATACCCATATTCATAGCCAACCCGTGCTCAAACCAAACGCCCCCTGAGTTTATAATCTCTAGTTTTATAATAGGTCAAACTAAAAATTAGATTAGAGTTTTACCCTAATAAAAGTAATTATGGTCCTTAAATTAAACGTATACATAATTCTTATTGACATCCTGTCATTAGAGAAAGAACAAAAAGTTAGGGAAAACTTTAAAAAAAATGCTACATTCTAATTTAGAAGACAAATTGCAAGAGTCCAGTGTAGATTTCACAATAGATTCAAGTATGTTTCCGCTTTTATTTAATTCTTGATGATTTGATATAAATAAATCCTATTTTTAAAAGAATTAAAATCTCATAAGTGGTATTAGAGCCTTGTTCATAATTCAATGCAGATTTTACAACGGATTCAAGTATGCTTCCACTTTTATTTAATTCTTGATGATTTGATATAAATGAATCATCTCTTTACAACGGATTCAAGTATGCTTCGTAATCTTGAAATTGTTTCTATATGGATTTAGTTAAAAATAATAATCAGGCTTCATTTTTTTACGGTATTAAAAAAAAAGAAAAGTCGTCGAAACAGATGACAGTAAGTTGTGTTGGAAAGGTTTTCAAAAGCCTTAATCTTTATGATGGTTGTTTTAGTAACGTTGATTGATAAAAAGAGCGAGGAAAATTACGCATATATTTTTTGTGAATAGAAACGAAGACAAAGAGATAAAACCTAAATGATTAAGCACAATTGGTAGGGTTAATTTTGATCGATGGACTGAGGTTTCTGGGCTTAGCAGTATGGACTAATAGTCCAGTCCAGATGCTTAAGTCCAGCTATATTGTTTAGACCCATTTCCTTTTTCTTCTAGAAGGGTATCTTTCTGTTATGTACCCACGTGACTTGTAACAGATCAACCTATATAAGGATTGGTCCTTGAAATAAAAAGGTAAGCCAGTAGGCCATTCTGTCATTACCTCTTCTTTTGTCATTTTTTGTTAACTGTTCAATACTTTGTGTAGATTCAGATTATGATTGAATGTTTTCAGAAGGTTGCTTTCAAAAGCCTTTCATGTTTATCCAATAACCAACAAAGTTCTTTCTATTTTGTTATTAAAGTGACAAAAGTTTGTTATGTATGTTAACCATCAGATAAAGAACAGAAATAACCTTAAAGTTTTAGCATCTTGGAAAGTTTTAAATTTATACTTATTAGTATACATGTTATAGATTAATATTATGAGAAATGAGTTTTGGGGTCCAAAATTTATAACTTCTGATTTGATTTGTAAAATTTTGACCCAATTTTTGATTTGAGTTGATAGGATTATTTGTAAAAAAAATTTTGAGCTATGATGCTTTCATACAACTTATGTAAATTTTGGGTATTTTAATTTCAGATTTTGATAATTTAAAGAAATATATAGAATTTGAAATTAAATTAATTGAAACAACATGTTGTCAAAGCAACCTCTCTTGTGAAAATTAATTTAACTTACGGCATCTTTGGTTGAACGGAATAAGTATTCTACTCTGTTCGTATTCCTCAAAACATATCTTATTTGTTACTTAGAGATATCAAAGATTCTATTTTACTGCCATTTAATGTTCTTTTATTAGGTTAGATGAGAATCTACTGATAGACAATATTAAGCTTAGTGCATAATATGGCATACATAAGGCTGCTTACCACAAATGAATGTGAAATCTTCCTTATATCTTACATTCTTATTTCATATGTACTTGGTTTTAAATTCAATTTAAAGTGTGAAGCAAGAGGTCTGCACACAAGTTTGACTTTGTGCATATAGAATCTCTAGTACTTTTTCATTATATATCGCTTAGGATAACCGCAACTTTCAACATGTTTCGAGAAATCTTTATTCTGAGAATTTGTCTTACTAATCCTAAATCCTTCGTGACAAAGAATTCACTCAAAGCTTTCTTTAAAACAATAATCATCTCATCACCATGTTTGATAATTAACATGTTAGCTATATAAAGTAAAAGTATAATGAAATCAACTTTAGTATATTTCTTCACATATACATATTGGTTAGTGAGAATTTTCTTGAAATCATGCTTAGCCATGAATGAGTAAAAATTTTGACACCATTTCCTTGGTGTTTACTTTAGATCATAGAGACTCTTCTTTAGTCAACAGACCGTCTTTTATTTTCTTAAAACTTGGAGCCCTTTAGGTTGTTCCATATAGATCTTTTATTCAAGATCACCATGAAGGAAAGTTATTTCAACATTAAGTTGCTCAACCTCTAAGTCTTAGTTGGTTGCTAGACCAATTACTACTTGGATGGACGATATTTTTACACTAAAGAAAATATTTCTTCAAAATCAATGTCTTTTTTCTAACTGTACCCTATTATAACTAGTCTCTCATACCTTAGTTTAGACTATTCTCTTCTATTTTGAGTCTATATACCCATTTATTTTTAAATGATTTTCTTCCTTTAAGTAATTCTACTAAGATAGTATATATGATTCTCATACAAAGATCTCATTTTCTCTTGCATAACTTTCTCCCATTCTACCTTTGTCAGTTATAGCTTCTTTATAATTTTGAGCTCTCCCTTATTAATGATAGTAATATGCTTATATGGAGAATATTTAGTAAAAGATCATCTCTCCCTAATAGATTATGTTAATTAAGGCTCTATAGGTTCTATAAGATCAATCTCCACTTTCTTCAATTCTTTGGTCCTTGAAAAACATGTCTCTACTTATGACAACCTTTTTGTTGATCGGATCCTATAATCGATATCCAAATTCATCTTTTGACATCAAAGGGTAAATGCACTATCTGATCATTGTATAAAGCTTAACTTATTTATCCTCAAGAATATGAAAAAAATGCTTGAAACCTAAATAGTTTTAAATGGTTATAAGAAAACTTTCCATACCGAACTGCCTCTAGGATATCTCCATCCAAAGGAATTAATAGTGAAAGATTGATATTGTCTATGATAGTCTTTACAACCTCACCATAGAATAACTTGGATAGCTTGGTATGAAAAAACATATATAAATTTTTTCTTCAATAATATAACTTATTCTTTTGGTAATATGACTTAATTGCAATATCTTAGGTGGTGTCTTTTTAAGTCTGAAACCGTAAGATCTACAACATTCATCTAATGGACCTTGATATTCTCCACTGCTTTTACACTTTAATTTCTAAACAGTCTGATTCCACTTTAGCATGGAACATTTTAAATGCTTTAATTTCTTGTTCCTTTGATTCTAATAAGAATAGCCGTATTTTTCTTGAGAATTAATCAATAAAAGTGACAAAGTATTATACACCAACAAGTGATTTTTTGGTCATTAAAAATATTAATATGAATCAAATTAATAGTATGTTTTCTTTTAGTGGGATATACAAGTTTACCAAAAATGAAACTTTGTTGTTTTTCAAGTAAACAATCAGTAAAAGGATCAAGAGTTTTACCCCTTTCGAGCAAAGATTTGTAATCATTTTTCACTTATGTTTCTAAACCTTCTGTGCCTTAACTTTAAGGCTTTATAATCAGTAGTAAAATTTATCTCCTTTTTTGCTTGATTTTCTTTGCATCATATACCAAGATCCTTCCTTTCTTCCTTGAGCCACATTCAAATTACCTTTAGTGGGCTTGCAATTTTATTGTCATGATGACTCTTAAAACCATCATCGTCGAGTTTTATACTAAAATAAGATTGAGGTACATATTTGGAACATATCTTAAATTCTTTAGTATAAGCTCGCAACCTAAGCTTATTATTAAGATGACTTAGTTTATGCCAATAATCTAAAATGTGTTTTCATTCCCCTTTCTTACAGTTCCAAAATCTTTATATTCGTAGGTTGAGAAGAAACTTTTATGTGAGTTAAAATGAGTGGAGGCGTCAAAATCAACAATCTATGAGTTATCACTATGGGTCAGATAGAGATAAACTTTAATATGAATGAAGAAAACATCTTCTTCTGTAGCTATAATAGTGGTATTTCTATCTTCTTCTTTCTTTTGTTCATTTTGATTTAGCTTAACTTTTTTAGCCTTTTAGTCTCTCTTAAAGATTCAACGTTCAGATTTCTTATAGCCCGACTTTTACAATAATAGTAAACAAGTTTGTAATGATACTTTGATCTTCTTCTTGACTAACCTTAAGTTTTATAAAGATTCACAAATTTGCCTTTGAATCCCTATGAAACGTTGTTCTTTTCTTCTAGCTTTTTCATTTAGAAGAGTTTTTCATTAGGAATAGAGTTATTGAGACTGACAACAAGTATATCCCAACTCTTTGGTAACAAACTGAGAAGAAATAGCATTTGTAGCACATTTTGGAATAAAACGAATCTTCTTTATTCAACACCCGACTGGCTCTTTTGGAGATGCAGTGCAAAGGACAGTGAGACAGAGATAAGCGGGCCGGCGTTAGAGACGAGGAAGCGATTTAAATGGGAAGAAGGGTCCTGTAATGTAAGAGTGGCCACTGCGGATAATATGTGGATCCAACTGGGGACCTTATTGCTTGATGCTAGAGTATGCTCTTTCTTGGTGTTGCTTGAATAGGGTCTCTTCTGTTTTAGTATAGTTTACGAGACTAAATAACTCCTGATTCAGTACTTAGTTCCAATCATGTCTGAGTTTAGGTTTTAATAAAACCTACATTGACAAGGACAAGATTGATCTAAAAGGTAACAACATTCAGAGTCCATCCATTTTCTTGATAGGTACTTTGGCTCTGTAGTCTAGGCAGGGTGATTGTACAGATTAATAAAGCAAAAACTATGAGAAATCTGGTGAAACAAATTCCATAGGCATATCATAATTCGTGCTGGGACAATCTAAAATTCAGAGGGCAATTTATCAACTTAAAATGCAAACGAAGCAACCCACTATTCTTTCTCCCCAAGTAAGGTTATATTTCATTAAGCATAAAGTTTTTAATGAAATAGTTTATAATAAAATGAAACGTAAATGAATGTAATATTAAAAAAATATTATATGAAAAAAATGAAAAGATTCATAATATAATATAGTGAAATATTGTTTAGACGAAGAATTTATTTATAATATAACATTGTGTAAAGTTATTTATCATTTTACATTTCATCCTAAACCTTTCAAATCGAAATTTTCTCATTTTTATTGTTTAGAATATAATAGGATGTAATAGAAAACCTTCCTCTTCCTTCTCATTTCATTCCACTCTATTATAAAACCTCCTCCTAAATAAAAATAATATTACATTCTATTTCATTATATTATAAAATCTTCAACCAAATATAGCCTAAGAATGACATCCATTTGAAGTGGTCATTCAAAGGTTAATTCAATAAACAAAGACGCCATGATAAACATAACCAAAATTTAAGATACCAATGCAACCTAAGAACATAGCATTAAATTTAAAGAAGGGTGACAATGATTGCTACAGAATGCTATATGAAGGCCAGTACAACAAATAATGAAGGTCCAAATTTGAGCCTAAACATGAGCAGTGCCTTGAGTAAATTTAGGATCCTCACATCTGTACCGTCCATCAGGTCCAATACCAAAACCTTTTGGATCTGCAAAAACATTCTCTAGTAGCTGGCTGCGTGGGGGAAGAGGGCTCTCATCTGCAAACTCAACAGCATCCTCAACTATTTCGTCTATCTTCTTCTCAATGACCTTAAATTCTGCTTCACTACCTAGGCTCTGCTCAATCATAAATTTCTTCAAGGTTGTGATGGGATCTCTTGCAGCATAGTGAGCCTTCTCGGCTGCCAACAAAGAACAGATAGCGTAAGGGAGTGAAAAAGGTGATGCACTCAAGGTCATAATAATATCAGGTCTCCAATCAATACCAGTGTGACTAACATCAAAGCAACATTTCAAGAATAAGAAATAACAGAGGATGCAAAAGCAAAGAAATGAGAGAAATCAAGGAATTATCATGGCAATTACACATTTTCACTATCCTGCAAAGGCTGGGATCAATCAAATCATCTTAAAGGTACATACAAGAGTTAAGATAGAAAACAAATTATAAACTATCTGAAGCGGATTCAGGGATATGATAATTTCAGCTACTAAAATGCAACTCCAAACTTTATGGAACAGCAACATTCACTGAAGGCATTCATATGAATGAACTAAAAACAAACGCTCACCTGGGTCACGAAGCTCATCGGGATCAGCCAATGAGTGTCCTCTAAATCTGTAAGTCTCACATTCGACCAAAGTTGGCCCTTCTCCTCTTCTAGCCCTTCCAACTGCCTCCTTAGCCACCTCTCTTACCTTCAAAACATCCATCCCATCAACATGAACTCCTGGCATACCAAATGCTGGACCCTTCTTCCAAATCTGCGGATCTGAGGTTGCCCTCAAATGGGACATCCCAATTGCCCACAAATTATTCTCTACAACAAACACAATTGGCAATTTCCATAATGCCGCCATGTTTAAGCACTCAAAGAACTGGCCATTATTACAAGTTCCATCTCCAAAAAATGCCACGGTCACTTGATCACTGTTTGCTTCCTTCAAAACTTCTCTCCTATACTTCGAGGTAAAGGCTGCACCAGTTGCCACTGGAATCCCTTCACCAATGAAAGCAAACCCACCAAGCACGTTATGCTCTTTTGAGAACATGTGCATAGATCCACCTTGACCCCGGCAACACCCAGTGGTCTTGCCAAAAAGCTCACTCATTACAGCACGAGCTGAGACCCCCTTACTCAAAGCATGAACGTGATCACGGTAGGTGCTGACAACGTAATCATCCTGCCTCAAGAGCTTGATGAACCCAGTTGACACAGCCTCCTGCCCATTGTAGAGATGAACAAAACCAAACATTTTGCCTCTGTAATACATCTGGGCACACATGTCCTCAAAAGCTCTGCCCAAAACCATGTCCTCGTACAGCTCCAAGCCTTCTTCTTTGGTAATCAACTAGGTACATACATAATTGAATAAATAAAAGCAACTAATATGGCCAATTTTTGGTTCATATAATCAAACCAGAATTCTCTAACTCTTGAGTCGTAAACCTAACTAACAAGTTTTAGCAACCAAAAGAAAAACCAGAAGTTTAGTTAAATGCCAAAAATGCAACGAGAATGAACGAGAATTTGAATGCTATGAGCCATGATTACCAAAACTAGAATGTAAAGTTGCTACATTTAAGCTTCAACAGGTTAAATATGCTGTCTTTTCCATTTTTATTCGACACCCGAATATCAACCACCACTTAGAACTTAAGAGCACAAAACATAAACAATAAAGCAAATTACTAAAAGGGGGACTTTAAAGATGTAGAATTGGGGTACCGGAGAGGAGCTTGATTTGATCTTCTTCTCCTTGACAACATCAGAAACGGAAACAATAGCATATCGACGGTGAGGATTCGCCTGATTCAACTTGTGGGAACGGAGCTTGCGAGCGGATCCAAAGAAGGAGGGAGAATTCTTAACAGGATCAAACAGAAAGTTCTTTTCTTGAGATCCGGAGGAAATCGTATTAACAGGCAAAGGTTGAGTGAACTTTGTCGCAGAGAAAGCTGACGCCATTTTCAAGCTTTCTCTTTTTTCTTTTGGTTTGCGTTTGGAAGGAGAGAAAGTGAGAGAAAAGGGGTAATGGGAGGGCGAGTATAAGAGGAGAAAACGGGGCGGAGGATACGAGGAACAAGGGCTTAGGTATAATCGCGTTGTGTTTAAGTGTGTGTTGTGGTGAAATGTAAACAGAGGAAGAAAAGAGGGAGAGGGGATTTTGTATTGATACAGAAAAGGATTGAAAAAGCTAAAAGAAGGCCACCCAACTCTCAACTACGCGTTTGTCTCTGCACTAACAAGACGTTGACAACTGATTCTTTTCTCTATTTGGCTTAGTAAATTCAGTTAGAAGTTCTAACGTTTGCGGAATCTCTGTTCTTGGGACAGTTGGAAATTCGATGTCGTATGGTTTGTATTCGTTGCGATTCTAATAAACAGGAAGAATAAAGAAAATAGATTTGAGATATCAGCAAGTAATTAACATCCGACTTGAAGCACTTGTGTTTTTGACCTCACTTCTCGTGAGGAAGCCATGTGCATTAGCTGATGAGGCTGAAACGTGGTTTTGGATGAGGTAAGTCATTTCCAGAAGCTAATTCCTGCTTTCTTATTTCCCTATTGCTTTTCCTATCATAATAGGAAACGGAGGAAAAGAAACTCCACTTGGAAACAGAAGAATGAGTGGCACGGGGCATTTAGTAAACCAGCAAAATGAAATTCATGATATGTACGTCAAACAAATTTAACTCTTTGGAGTATACTGGTTTTCATTGTATATATCTTTTCACACAAATGGACATATAGTACATGTCAATATGAAATATGAACTTTCTGCACCAATTTCTCACTCCGCATGAAGCTCGGAGTGTTTTAAGACAGAGCATGTTGGTGTAGCAATCAGCATACTTGATGTGCTGAATGATGTTATGAATCATTTGTAAGCTGCTTGAATCTCTCACTGTACAAATTAATGCCAGTCATCTTGCAGCAAAAAGAGCTGACCAAAGAGTTCCATACTGATAGTTGTGGCAACATACCCTGGCTAATCATCTCCTCCAGCCACATTACAACTTCATATTGCCTGCCCATGAAGCAAAGACCTCGCATGACCATGTTATAAATATCAACCCCAGGCCTATATGATCTAATCAGCATCTCGTCCAAAAGCCTACTTGCTTCAACAAACCTACCATCTCTACATAGACCGTTCACTAGAACATCATAAGTTTCCTGGTTGGCAACGCAACCCACTTGTTTAGCCATTTTCTTCAAATACTGAACAGCCAACACTGAATTCCCAGCATTACATAGGCCTTTTAGCAAGATGTTGTACAATCTTACTGTTGGAACACAATTAGCCTCTACCATCTCCACTTCAATAACATTAACTGCTTCAGCAACCCTACCTTCCTGAGACAATGCCTCTAGTTTTGCTTCATAAAATAAAAGAGATGGTCTAAAGCCTCTTCCCCTTGTTTCATGAAGCACTTTATTGGCTTGATCTACCTTACCTTCTTGGTAAAGATCAACAGCCATGGCAGTATAGCTCTTCAAGTTGGGGACACCACCTCTGATTAGAGCATCATTAATCTTTTCTTTGGTCGCTTCTATGTCTTGACACTCACAGAGATCAAGAGAGCAATGATATCTTTTATGAACCTTCAGCCCCTTCCTTAATATCTTATTAAGTATATCCAAGGCTACATCAACCTGCCCATTATCACATAAAGCATCCAAAAGGATTCTGTATATTGCAACATCTTCACCACTTCCCTTTTGAGATATTCTCCAAAACATTGAGTACAGGAGATGGATTGCCTCATTCAACCTTCCATCAACACATAATCCTTCCATGAGAATCCGATAACTGTCCCTACTAGGATAGCAACCTTGGTAATTCATCTCTAGGAAAATATGCAATGCAAGATCTGATCGATTTTGTTGGCAAAGAGCACTCATAAGCAAATTCAGAGAATGAATACGCGACTTCACTTCCCAACCATAAGAATTGTCCAAGAAAAGACGATAAGCTGCTTCAAACTTTGAATTTTTCACCATTATATGCAGAAGGGTATTGAAAGATTCAGTCCAATTTACACAGTTGAACTGAGGAATGGTACTAAACAGAGTTACAGCTTCATCCAATCGGCCAGCTTGAGCATAGGCCTTGATTGCTGTCACAAATACTGAATCCTTGCACTCACAGGAATCTTCTCGCATCTGATCAATGACTTCTTTCATCTCAGTGATACGACCAGAGTTT
The DNA here is from genome assembly GCA_027564335.1 of Erythroxylum williamsii. Classification (NCBI taxonomy): domain Eukaryota; kingdom Viridiplantae; phylum Streptophyta; class Magnoliopsida; order Malpighiales; family Erythroxylaceae; genus Erythroxylum; species Erythroxylum williamsii. Next base: position 11,412 of record JANITW010000197.1, on the reverse strand, counting down.
CCGAGGATTCCAACCATCGCAGCATACACTGGACCATTGTGACAATAGTTGGGGTATTTGTCTTTTACTTCTTTGAAAATTTGTAGAGCAGTCAATGGATTTTTCTGGTTCCTGATAATCAGAGTGAGTTGAGTTGGTGTTAGAATCCTCGGCCATCTTATACTCATGATTGTAGGAACATTGAGCTTGTAGCCAAATCAAACTGAAAAATGGTAGATTGAATAGAATTAGTCGACAAACAAGGCTTGGCATTGGAGAAGTTATCGAAAATCACTACAACCCAACGGAAGGGAGGAAAAGAAAATAAATGCAGGATACATCACATGAAATCCTAGAATCTCAAGCAAAAGCAATTTCAGTGGAAAGAATTGCCACGACGATCCTCATAACTACAGTTGCAGATAGGTCCTTCAAGTTTGTTAATGCAGAGAAAATGCTCATGGGCAGCTCAATAAGCATTAACAGAACACTAAAGAATCCTCCTATGGAACTCCTAGTAAACATATGGAATAGCATTACAAATGAATTTACAAACACTCTAAATGGTAAGAACCAAAGGAATTGTAACTATAAAGCACTCGTTAACTATTCTATGAAATGAAATTACATATATGCTCCAATAAGCTCTAGCAATCCAGAGAAACAAGTTACAAGTTTGCATTGTCATACCTGAAATTTTCTCACCTACAGTTTTAGCATAGCCACATATTTCCTCCACGTAACAGAATATCAACTTTGTCCAATTGCATTCCAAATTTTAACATAACCAATCAATATATAGTTAGAAGACTCCTTGAATCGCAAAACTAAAACAGACTTTTTCAGAAGTAGCTAACAGGTTACAGAAGCAACATAGTTAATTACATAAAACAGAAAACAGTTGTAGTGCCTGTCATACACAAACCTTTGAAGTTTACTGACGGCTACGTAGAAACATAGATGGAGCAAACGGCGGTGAAGAAGCTCTACGGCGATATCTTGTGCGGGATGAGAGGAGAGGGCCACCGTGAATCTCCAGTATATGTATAAGAAACGAAACGGCGGGTTAAGTTGCCGTTTTGGACTGGGTCATTGGGCCAAACTTTTCAAGGCTTAGCAACAGCCAACAATAACTTATTCGACAAAAAATTAAAATAAAAAGGAAAAATGGAATACGCGACGCAGCTTGACGACAAGTTGGGTTGAGGACTTACGAGCCAAGTCGGGTCTGCATCGCCCATTCTATTCTTCAGACAGCCTCCGGCTTCATTTGGTCAAAAACAGGTGCCTCTCAGTCTCTCTAATACTCCTTGATCTTTTTACGTAATTGATGTATGTATGCGGGCGGTTTTCTAAGATTCGTTTTTGGAGGATGTGAAGAATTCGGGTGTCCTGCATTTTAGTTTCTGATTAGTTTGTGAGGGCCTCGGTTAAAAAGGCATCGCCTTTCATTATGGGTTTTTGTTTGTTTCAGTGGAACATAGAATCATAGATGTTATTAGGCGTGAAATAGCTGCCTTAGATAGATTCTTTGAAACTTAGGGGATTACGTGATTTTCTTGCAAATAAGGAAGCAGATATAATATTAGGGGAGGTCTGGTTCTAGGATCTACAGTACTTTTCCCAGGAGACTCAGGAAATTGTGGTCTCTATTGGACTGGATGCTAATTGTCCTTTGTTTTAGGCTGCCTTACTCTGTCATCAGGGGATGGTTAATCTGCTTGTGGTTGTTAATTGGTTTGTCTTGTTTTGTCTTTTTGAAGATAAAACTTGCATAGTGCAGCAATTGGCGTTTGTAACATTAGGTATATCAGTGCCTTAATGCAAATCTTTTTAGAGTTCTACACTTTTCGATCAATTACTTGCTACTTTTCTTCAGGATAAGAGATTATTTGATAAGGCTTATAGCTATCTAAGAGGAAAAACGAATTAAGCTTAAGTTTCTCGTGTCTGGATCTTTAAGGTATTTGATTTTGCATAGCTGAGGAGTTGAAGAGGTTACCCCTTGATAGATAGGAATTCCTTCATAGTCCTTGAGTAAATCAAACTTTGTTCACTAAGCTTTTTGTGGTGGTGGGTAATTAGAGTTGTTTTATTCTATTGCATCTCATAACCTCTTGTTATCCGCTATTTCTTTTTTTTTTTTTTTTTGGTTGCTGTTTAGTTTCTGAAACCAATTTTGATGCTTGTTAATTTTCTTTCCTACCATTCCATCCATTAAAATCAGGTAAGAACACAGGCAACCCTGAACAGCAGCAACAGTGTAGTAAGAGAGATGAACCGACCAGCTAGGATGAGGAGGAGGGATGACTCGGTGCTCACTCGAATGATCAGAACTGTTTTCACCTTCTTGCTGAACTCAGAATTTGAGATACTTTTCTTGCTCTTCTTCTTCATTGCATTTTTCCTCTTCAAAGAACTCACGTCAAGGCCGGAGTACAACCAAATCCTAGTGAAGAAGCCCGATGGCATGGATTGGTGGCCTTACTAAAAAGAAGTGATGAGAACATTTGAATTATTGTCAAATGCCCAACTAACTTCTTGTTAAAGAGATGCCTTTGGTAAATGCGAATATGTAAGTTAGCATGATGTCTACAGAATATGGACAGTGGTCCTGTTCCTTGAAATATGATGTTTTAGGCATCCAAGACTTTTAACCTTTCCAAACAACTTTACATGAGAGTGTGATTATATTTCCCCAGAATCTAATGAATCTGTGTTATATAATTTACTGCATCTTCTTACTGAATGATTCTCTGCACTAATCTGTTGGCTGAAGTAAAGGTCAAATGGTTTTGCATAACATAACCGTGGTTCTTCACTGGGTTCGTAAATGACATTTTCGACATGTGAAGCTAAATATGTTTCATGTTTGAAGCAAAAATCTGGATCTTACGGCAACCGCTATGGTTGGATTTATGCAAAGGAGTAAAAATGGTGTAGAAAAGGTGATTTTAATTCTTGGTTAAATTTAATGTGATTGAAGGCAAACTGAGTTTTGAGCTTTAAAATTTATTTCAGCTCAATCAATAAAAAGAAATTAGTTCAATTTACATTAAAATTAACGAATTAAATTTGCAAATTTACACTTTAACTTGGCTTGTTCCAAACACTGGTAAGCATATGTACTTATTCAAACTTCAAGCAAAGATCTGAATTTTGTCCTTGTAGCCTGGGATCATGGTTGCCGCTTGTCAGGATCGATGATGCTCAAGGAAGAGCATAAAACTTCTATGATAGGTCAATGTATTTTCCAAAGTTAAATTTTCCCCTTTGGATTCTATTGCAGGATGGTAGTGGTACAAACTAAAAAGGTGCAAAGTCAAGCTGGTAACAGGTAGAGTGAGATTAGCTTTTAGGGGAATAGATCTTGTTTTTATCCATCTCGAAACTAGGTGTGTTGGATTAGACCTCTTTTTCAGGGGATTGTAGATGATAGCGGCCTCTTTACTTAAGAAGACCAATGACTATTGTATTGGTGCACAAGTTGAGCAATTTTCAGACAATTCCAAATTACTCCGAGCATGTGAAGGGGACTAGCATGCCCAACTTTGACACTGATAAGAGGCATAATGAGATTGTTGACTGAATACTTTTATTGAGCTCCCATTGGATTCCAAATGACATAGGATCCAAACCCCAAAAGATGTGATTATGCAAATGACACGATTTGGATGAGAGGGTAATACTGAAAGGAATAGATGACAGGTGATAATTAGTGTTTAAAATAGAATTGGAAGTCAATATTTGCTTTCTACCTAATACTACGAATACATGAATCGAAATGAATGTGCTATTTTCTCCTAAAGCTAACAAGTTACACGGATTTGTCAACGATTTTAGACTGAACATGTTGCTATATGAGGGATCAATAGAGAATCAATTAGTGAAGTAAACTTTGTATCTCCAATGCTGGCTTCCTGACGAACAATTCGATGCAGATATTCTTGGATTCCCTTTCTTGTTATGCTATGTGATCCAGCATCTTCTTTTAAATGCGTGGGATGTTTCCCTTATTCAGTTTTTCCTTTTCGCTTTTGACCCTTTTGGCTTATCTTCATAAAAAAGACCACGTTTTGTACCAAACTTATTAGGTTGATGAATTCTGTTGAGAAGCTGCCCCTGAGGCTTGCAAACCACCTTGTCCTGCTACTGTTACCCCTGTAGTTGTTGTTTCCGTAGTTGTTGCAGTCGTTGCTGTGGTACCTGAAGTCATTAATGTTAAGATCAGTCTATTATTATACAATATAACATACATGTTTGAAACATTAACGAGACTAGCACTTACCTGCTGTTGAGCTTGCCGCTGACATTGAAGATGGAAGAGACAAGATACCTGTCGAGCCATAGCTTTCAGGTACATAAGGGTACTGTACTATTGATGGATAGTGAACTCCAAAACCATGACTACTATGTGCATATTGTGGATAGAATGGATAGTAATTCTGAAACATCCCAGGTGTCCCTGGCGCCGCCGGAGTGTAGTAAGGTGTAAATTGTTGACCTCTATATACGCCATAGTAATTCTGCTAGCAATATAATACCATCACAATTTAGTGAAATATCTCTTCAGAGAACTTGCTGTGGATTACGGTTTTATAACTCACCAAAGGATATACCGTTTCTTGTATATACCCAGAAGGACCAGAATACCTGTTTAGTTGATGGATAGAGAAAAAAAATGCAATAAAAAAAGTCCAGACAAAGAAATCAGTGTACTGTGATGTGAAAAAAGTAGAAAACGGCTAGGTAAGGTCGAAGTCTGATCTATCGACGAAGTTTTTTTTCTCGCTTACCCATATATTGAATAAGGAAACGGGTATTCACCGGTGTGTTGATGAATATAGGAGGACGACGAAGAACCAGGATATGCAGGCGGAGCCACTAGTCCAGGCGCCAGTCTAAACCTTCCTGAACCTGCAACTTTGAGGGTTTTTTCTTTTATTAAATGAAAATGTAACTATTTAAATAGAATCAATATTTGAAGCCTGTACATGCTTCAGATGCATAACAACAACATTTTCCCATTCAAACATTATCGTTTATGATTGATCATTACTGAACTGAACATTCGAGGGATGATTAACATTTGCATTCACAGTAGGCATTAAGAAGATACCATCAAAGAAGCGTAAGAAAGAGACAAATATAGACATGCACCGTGTTGAGGAGTTGGTGGACGATTCTTTTGTGCACCGAGTGAAGCAAGATTGCAGTTTGCCCTCCTACCATCAATAACAGGAGAAGGATTTTGGCAAGCCCTCATGGCTGCTTCCGGATCCTTGAAAGTAACCTATCGGACATAGCAGCAAAACACCCACCTTTTACCATGAAAATGATCGAGCAAAAGACATAACGAAATAGCTAGGAGGCAAATTTAACGAGGCTTACAAAGCCATAACCCTTGGATCTTCCAGTATTCTTGTCTGTAATAACGACGGCTTCAAGGATCTCTCCAAACTGCTCAAAATAGCGTCTCATAGTATCTCTTTGCGTTTCCCAAGCCAACCCTCCAACGAAAATCTTTGTGAAAGTTGTGTCATTGTAAAGTCCTGGATTGCCACCACCAGCCACCGTCTGGAATGCCCTTTCTTGAGACATGACGTTATGGGTAGAATCCAAAAAAAAAAACCCAGATAAAAACAAGAAAAAAGAGAAGAGAACCAAGAAAAAGGGCCACCGCAAAATAAGATGAAGCAATCCCCCCTCACCCCAGAGAGGCCAACCAAATATAGGAAGGGAGAAAGAAAACAGAAATGGCAAATGAAGCCAGAAGAAAGAGCCGCTTGTTTTTTGACGATCACATCAATCAAGACTCTCCTTTTCCTCTTTCGCACACTCGTGTGCTCATGTTTCTGTTAGTTTTTCTCCTTCTTGCGACCTGTTGTTCGTACTTCTTGTTCGCTGCAACTGCCACTTTTTCACAAGCACAACTCCTCAGATTCCTCAACAACGATCCTCGCAACGAGAATATCATTACTGTTAAGGGGGTGGAAGGAGAGAGAGAATAAGAAATGAAAAGAAAAAAACCCTTCCCATAGATATAAATATTAGATAGACAAAAGAGGCTTTGGAAGATAAAAGAAAGAAAAGGGAAGGACAAAGAAAAGCTGCTAATGGACACCCAGGACAATAGTAAGGCACGGTTGTCCAATGAGATTACCGGAAGACCAAAGAGTCCAACCTCTTTTGATGTATCAGCAGCATTTATTATTATTATTATTAGTATTATTATATTAAATATATTTTTGTGCCCGTGTGGCGTGACTCTTGCTTCGCTGTACCCAACCTTCCATTTTCTCCACCTCTCTTAATACTGCATGTTCTGTTTATGGCATCTGTGGGTCTTCGAGATATGATGCCTTGACCACCCTGTCTGTCTCCCTCTCTTCACCCCTTTGGCTCCATTCAACTCCCTCTCTGCAACACTGCAGCTATTCCCGTAACCCAACCCACAAAAAAAAAAAAAAAAAACAGAGGTAATAGTCAATGGTGGTCAAGGCACTGCTTGTTTTCTGATTGAACTGCTCAGCTCTCTTAGGTAGATTACCAGACATCGAAAGGCAAAGCAACTGTTATTTTTAGATTCACTTGATAAATCCCAAGTAAAATATTTCAATTTAAGCAGTTAATAATAATTTTTAATAAATAAGTAATATTTAACCGATTATTTAAAATTAAGCTGAGTATTTTCTCATTCTATCATTTAAATTTGGACACCCTTGATTAAGAAGATTGCAATCATCTTTCCAAATTTAGATATGGATTCCCTTTATACAAGAATGTTTATCATTTTCATCATTAATACCAAGTTAAATTTTCGCCCAGGCATAAGATTTGAGAAAGTCTGATGATAGATAACCTTATTTCTACCTAATAAAAAGATTATTTTCGATAAATTTACATGCTTCAAGACGATACTACAAAATTACAAATAGATGTACATACAAATTCAAAAAAGTACTAAAAATAATTAAATGCAAACGGCAAATAATACAAATATACAAATATAATAAAGAGAAACAAGAAAAAGGTAAAGCAATAGAAAATAACATTAGTACAAAATATGTTAATGATTAACAATAAATGGTAAGATAAAAATATATACCAAAAAAGAATTGTATAAGAATAACTTCAACTAAGTTTGTCACTATTTTAATTACACTAAGTAGGAAACTAACTAAGCTAAACTAACCAGGAGGTAAATACTACGCAGTAAATACAAAGGACAAGGTTTAATATAACCTACAAGAGCATAAGTATCCTTTTTAAGAGAGATTGTTTACCTGTATCATAGTACGTTAAATCTTCTATTGTGGGCAAATCTTCGGTAAGATCTAACATATTTATATCATTCTTTATCACTTATTTTTAGTTTTTTTAGGTTTTCTTTTTCTTTTCTCTTGTAGGGTTTAAGTATTACTTTCTCGTATATTATTACTGAAACGTCAGGATGTCTCCTTTTAATGTGCTTGAAATACCTAAGCTTTGTGTCTCTCAATTTGTCTTTAATACTAGTCATCTTTAAGTTGTCTCTTATCAAATCTATATAATTTGTTTTTGAGCTTGAGGGGTATCTTCTTGTCACATAAAATTTCTTATGCACTTCATCCTTGAATTCATTTTGATTTGATACGATGAGTTAATTATATCTTCATCGATCTCTCCATTGCTTTGGATGATAGACTTTAGGTACTTAAAATATTTCTTCCGTGATATAACTTCTAATCCAATCTTTACTTATCGTTGATTGCCACCTAATAGTTGGAAAAGTTGCATTTTAAGTCTCTGTTTGAATAAGCTTATATTAGTAGAGTTTTTGTCAGTTGAGTTTTTTTAAATCTTTTTTTAAAAGAATTTTTCTAAGAAGTCAGTTGCTTGTTTGGCTGTTATTTAAAAAAGTGATTTTTTGAAAGAGCTTTATACAGTAGACTGTTTGGTAATATAAAAATAACAAGCACTTTTATTTTTAACCGTATTTTATTTTGTAATAAAAATTATTTGTATATATAAATATTATTTTAAGTATATTAAACAATACACAAAGCACAATATATTAATTATTATATAATTTTAAACCATATGAAACATAAATGAAATATATCTAATCAAAATTTTTATATGGATTATAACATAAGTAAACTAATATCAAAAATAACTATTAAAACATATAAAAAGCTAAATAATATTATATAAATTTTAAAATAATTATTCAAGTTGAGTAAATATTTAAATACATAATAAACGAGAAGATGAATTTGTAGGTATTGTAGGAATTATGTGTAAAACATAAGAATAAAAAGGACTAAAAAATAGACTAATTAATTGATCTGAAAAATCTATTCGAAAAAGTCATTTTAGATTTTTTTTAAAAACTCCAAATTTGAACTTCTTCAAAAATTGTATTTTGATTATAAAAAAAGTCATATCTATTAAAAAATACTTTTTTATTTTACAATCAAAAACTTATTTAAAAAAAAAAGGCTTCTGTGATGAAAAAATTATTTATTAGTTTTCAAAAATTCACCCAAACAGATACTAAATTCTCAATGTTAGTCTACTCACTCTAAAACCTTTGGACTCTAACATTTATCGCCAATATTTTAGCTTGTTTATTCCTATTTCTTGTACCAACAAATATATCTAGTATTTACCTTTCTTTTTTATTAGGAATAACGGGCTTGACTTCAAGCTCTCAAATAAAACAATCAGTACATGAATCATTGACCGTACTATTAAAGACGGAAAAATGGAAAGTTAAGAATAAATGCATGCAAATGACCAAAAATAACTATGAATAAATACACAGATATTCCTATGTGATTTGATTTATTTTAAACATATTTTAATAGAAAACTAAGTGTATATTTTTAATTGATAAATATAAACTCTTGTAAAATATTTTTAAAAAAATATAAAAAATTTGAGTAATCAAATAAATCCAAAATAAGTATTCACGATGAAACCGTAGTTGAACTGAAATCAACGTAGAAAAGCGGCATCTGTACACTACGATTGTCAAATGGGAGAGAGAGAGAGAGAGAGAGAAACAAAGAGAGGGTAAAGCGTAATTAGATCTCCACCGGACATAATGAAAGCATCAGAAACCGAATCATGACTGTCGCTACCACACAAACGGCTTTGGACTGGACCGTCCAACACAAGGGATCGGTCAAACCTGTCCCCTTCTTGTCGCTGTTCTATTTCTTTTTTTAATTTCTTCTTCTGTTCTGTTCAGTTCCAGTTCCCTCTTAATTATGTTTTTAACCATTTTTTGTCAGCTCTACTGGCGGCTACATGGGCTGGGCTTTAGATGGAGATTTTTTTTAAAAAGGAAATAGAGAAATATATACTGCCCACAAACTTGGGAGTTAAAAGGAAAAAAAATAAAAATAAAAATAGAAATCTAAATCCTTCAAAAGGAGTTGATGGTGACCCCAGATCCGATTGGGATTTTCTTCTCTCTTACGGAAAGTTTGCATAACTTGAATGAGTTCAAATATATAAAATGGAAACATTATATATCAGTAACTATTAAATATTTCTTGTTAATTTTCACTTATTATTATTATTATTATTATCTCTTTTTTATTTTTCTTTTTATGTAAGTTATTCAAAAATAGTATCTCAATCAGCTAATAATAAGATTATGTAGTACTGAACATAATTTCTCATATCTCAACAGAATTCTTGCTTAATGTTATTGTTGTAACTATTAAATATATTTTACAAATTTTACTTGTATGATTTCATATTATAAACTATAGAAATATATATTTATGTATTTCATTTATCAATAACAATATTCAATTATGATGAATTTTTATGTAAATACATATATTTATAATCTCTTGTAGCATAATAAATTGTTATTAAGAATATTAACAATAAAACACACAAACATATTTTTATAGCTTAATTAAAACTATAATATTTTAATATTTAATTTATAATTAAAGATATTTGAAATAATTTAATCTTTTATTTGACAAAAAAAATATATTAACTAGATTGCTCTCTCTCCATAGTACTTCGAATATAGGAGTACTATATCTCAACTTGCTTGCTTAGTTCTTATCACCTAAACTAATCAAATATTGTCGATTATGCATTTATTTACTCTATGTTCGTTGATTCAAACCAAAATAAAGGCATTCTACGTATTTGAATTTAATGGTCAACCTGGCATTACAGTATCTCCATCGTCACAAGAGAAAAGCCGTACGTGGCAGACTTGCCTAGAATGCAATTTGCAAGGTCACTTTAATGATTGAATTTGGTGGGGGTCATTTATGGTTTAGTTGCCAGTAATGTATTAGGCTATTAGCCTACTGGTGCAATGATGCATTAGGGTATCAAAAGGAATCTGCCAATTAAGTTGGCAGAATACAAAAACAAAAAGCTTTTTAATGTTAGATGGAATGAATATTAGTTGGAAGTCAAAGAGCATATGAACTTTTAGTAGCCAATATTTTAGTAACCTGCTCATGCCACATGATTGGTCAAGATATCTAGATTAATTTATAGATTATACTTAGACTCTTCGAAGTTTCTTTTAATATCAAAATGAAATTTGCTATTTAATTTTAATAGTAAGCATACACAATTATAAACTATAAAGTACATGCTAATAATTTATTTTGCACACATCTTCATTGATGGCCTGTTTGGTTCAAGGAATGGAATAGGTAAGGAATATAATAGTTATTCTTAAGAATAGAAAAGATGAAGAATATAACAGAATGAGTATTACTTTGTTTGATTTAGGGAGTGGAATACAGAAAGAATTTCTATTCCAATGTTTGGTTTGAAAATATAAACTTGGAATAAGAAAAGAATAAGTAGCAAAAAGACCAAAATGTCCTTATCATTATATTATTATTATTACTACTACTACTACTATTAATTATTGTCATTATTAATTATTGTTATCTACTTATTCTTATTATTATTATTATTATTATTTTATTATACAAAATTAATTATTTATTATTATTATTATCATTATTAATTGTTAATAATTATTTTAAATTTTGTACTTATTATTATTATTCTTATTATTAATTTATTATTATTATTATTATTATTATTATTATAAAGTTTGTACTTATTATTATTAATATTGTTATTATTGTTATTATTATTATTAATTATTTTTTATTATTAATTATTCTTCTAAATTTTCTATTTATTAGATCGNNNNAGCTGATGAAATGATTTAAAAAACCGATTTTGGGTCTCTATCTTCTAACATACGAAATAGACACCATCGCATCGTGGGAAACAAGAGGCTAGAAGATTCAAAATGCAGAGATGTTGCAGGGCATCGGTGGAGCAATGGATGGAGGTACGTTCATTCGGTTATGCTTGCGTTGCTATATATATGAATAATATGTATGTGTCTTGTTTACACGTAAATGTTGTTGTGTTATG
>JANITW010000188.1:75948-104287 GCA_027564335.1 Erythroxylum williamsii | reverse complement strand
CCACTCTTATCATTAGGGTGTCTATATCTTCCAATCATGTCATTCATTTTTTTCGTACTTTCAGTAAAGGTTGATAAATCTGCTGAAGAGTATTAATCCTTTGTTTCAACTAACTAATTTCCTCAGATCTATCTATAGTTACTTTCTTCTTCATATCGTCTACTTGTTCCTTAAGGCAGGTGTTTTCTTTTTCTAACTCTTCCATATTCTTCAAGTTTTCGACAAACTTCCTTTTTAAGGATATATATTGCTTTAGTATAGCATATGAATCTTCTAACAATTCTAAATATGCATCATGAAGTTCATTAAAGTTAGAAGTTACCTCATCGTCACTTTCTTTTTTGGCTACCAAACATATATTTGCTTGTACTAATGCTTCTTAATCTGAATCAGATTCGGACGAATCCAAATCTTCCTAAGTTGCTATCATGCTCTTTTGTTTTTTTATTTTTATTTGGTTTTCTTCTAAGCAACAGACATTCAGACTTGTAGTGTCCTGGTTTGTTGTACTCGTAGCAAATGATAAGCTTCTCATTCTTGACTTCGTCTTTGCTATTTTTCTTAAAAGAAAAATCTTTATTTCCCTTTTCTTTCTTTTTCCACATTCTTCTAATCTTTCTTGAAATGAAAGATAGTTCTTCATCATCTTCACTTGAATCTTGATCAGATTCACTAATATCGTCATTCTTGATTTCTTCAATCTTCAATGCTTTTGACGATGAGCTTCTATTTTTCTGAGCCTTGTGATTTTTCTGACTAGCCTTTAATGCTATAGATTTGTCTCTTCTAGGTTTATCTTCTACATCAAGATCTACTTCATGTATCTTCAAAAAACCAAGCAATTTGTCTAGCTTTAATTTGCTCAAATCCTTGGCTTATTGTACTGCAGTGACTTTAGGCCTCCATCTTTTAGGTAGACTTCTGAGAATCTTTCTAACATGGTCTTGATTATCATATATTCTCCCAAAGGTTTTAAGCCCATTAACGATAGTTTGAATTCGTCCAAACATCTGATCAAAAGACTCCTCTTCTTTCATCTTGAATAGCTAACACTGATGCACAAGAATACTGATCTTATACTCTTTCACTTGGTTTGTGACTTCATGTGTGATGGATAAAATATCCCACATCTCCTTTGCAATTTCACATCCATAAAATTTATCATATTCACTTCTGCTTAAAGCACAACTCAGAAAGAGCTTGGCCTTTGAGTTTAATAAAAATCTAGCTTTCTGATCGGCTGACCATCTGGTACGAGGAATGGTATTTCCTTCATCATCTACTGGTATGTATGGTCCATTCTCGATGGTATCCTAAAGATCAATGTGTGTGGATTCTATAAAGAGTCGCATCATGTCCTTCCAATAATGATAATCCTCACCATTGAATGCAAGAGGTCTTGTGACCGAGGCACCTTCAGCTATAAAATCATGTGATTCAGCCATGGATCTTTATCCTCACTTTATAAAGGTGATTCTTGGAAACCGACTTGTTAATATAGAATTTCACGTAAAGTATTGTGTAATCTTTTTTAGTATACAAAAACCTTTGATATTTCTTTTAAAAAAACTTTTTCAACTATCAAATGAATACCAAAGATATTATGCTAAATTAGCCACGTATTTGAATTGCAAATAACTTCTATTTACTAGTCTAACAACAATAAAAATTAAATTGTAAGGTTAGAAGATAGATGCCACAATTTAATACTAGTTCACCCCTAACCTTGGGCTATGTCTAGTCCTTAGAGTTCATCTAAGATTTCACTATACTTCTTCAATTTTACAAGTATTCTTTCTTCCCTTCCAGAGCCTCTTCAGGTCTCTTACATAAAACATTCTTTCTGCTATCTTAGCCTCTTCAAGCTTTTAGTTCTCTCACTAGAAAGATATTGTGAGCTTTTTTTACAGTAGAGTTTGCTCTCTTGTATCACACTTTGAATAAAGAATTTTTCTAAGTATGTCAAACTTGAAAGCTAAAAGTTCAATGTTGTTCAGTCTTCGACTACAACTAGTATCTATAGCCTAAGTCTCCAACTGCTTCTTGATAACTGCTTCTTGATTCTTATAGAAACTGTTATTTAGTTGAGTTCTGTAACTAACTCCAACTAACTAACTGTCCAACTTACTAGAGTATCTTCATCTCTGTATCGTTTGTGTTTTACTTCTTCTGTGTTTTGCTTCTTTTATGTTTTGCGCTTTGTCTGTGATTTTGCTTCTTTTGTGTTTTGCTTCTTTTGTGTTTTTTGCTTCTTTTGTGTTTTGCTTCTTCTGTGATGACATGTCGTCTGTGTTTTTGCTTCTTCTGTGTTTTGCTTCTTCTGTGATGACATGTCGTCTGTGTTTTTGCTTCTTCTGTGTTTTGCTTCGTCTGTGATGACATGTCGTCTTTGTTTTTGCTTCTTCTGTGTTTTCCACTTCTTCTGTGTTTTGCTTCTTATGTGTTTTACTTCTTCTGTGATGACGTGTCGTCTATGTTTTTGCTTCTTTTGTGTTTTTCACTTCTTCTATGTTTTGCTTCTTCTGTGATGACATGTCGTCTGTGTTTTTGCTTCTTCTGTGTTTTGCTTATTCTGTATTTTGTTTATGTGATAACGTGTCGTCTATGTTTTGCTTCTTCTGTATTTTACTTCTTTTGTTTTTGCATTTCGTCTGGGATGACTATATGATATTTCTATTTTTCTACACACTTAACACACTTATCAAAACAGTTCATTTATTTCTAATATTATTATTATTTGATTGTCACCAAAATTAATAGAAGTGAAGTCTTTTTGACTTAACACACACTTGTCATCCTAGATTTTCCCTTGGAATGTAGTAATGGATTTATAATTTTTTGATAAAATTTAATATATATTCATCGTTGAACGCTACCCCTGAATCAAAGATTTGTCTGTCTAAATTGGTAATACTATTACCCTATCCTACAAACCCGTACTGACCCCTTGCTTAAGACTATCGGCTGATGATTCATTGGTCAAAGGAACCACACTATGTGCTTGCTATCTATCAGTTTCTCCCACTACTGGATACTCCCTGCTTGATTCATCCAAATTCTTATAACCTAATTGCTCAACTGATTTTTTTTCCCTACAGACTCAAGTTATCATGTGGCATTTTCACCAATTCCAATTCAGTGACAACATTATCATAACTCTTTTCAATTTCCTCACTTTACATAACCCTATTAACTTTTGGAAGAGTCTCCACCTCATTCATAGTCAATACATCACCTTGCACAGGAATGTTCCTCTCCTTGAATATCTTCTGATTAATGAAATCAATTCAACATTGAAAGAAATCAATTCATTGCCTATTGATCTGGGATTTTCCAAGTGCCCCATTACTTCGACTGCTAATTTTCCTTTTGAGGTCATTGATTCATCAAAACCTATGAGCTCATTGTGACTCACTAATCTAAACAATTTTCCCATAAGCTTCCAATTTTTCTTCACTGTACTAGGCTTCCATGGATAGGAAATAGTTACAAAATATTTTATAAGCTTAACATCTTCTTCTAACTTCATTATAGGCAGCTGATCAGGAAGAATATAGTCTCTTCTCACCTTAACATGAAGTTTAGCAAAACACACTCTTTCCATATTAACGATTTGGGCATCCATACTTATAGGCTTTCCTAATGAACTTGCTAGGAAGCTTAAACCTTCAATCATTCATAATTTGAGAGGATATGAAAATTAACCCATAATGGAATAACCTCAATATTACCTAAATTGAAGTCAAAACCAGGTCTCCAACATTGAATGAACATCGATTGTCTATTGATGTGTCACGGACCGTGCTCCAAAATTTTATGAATGTTGCTTTCGGTAAAAAATTTGAAGAGGAAGGAGTCTTTATCTTGAAGCATTACTTTTTGTAATTCATTTTCCCCCCACCCAAAGCTCATGCTTGCACCACTGGAAAAGCTTAACGTTTATTCTAGAAAACACCCACTAGTGCAGACGCCCATACACTTGCTCCTTCTATGAGGAGTTCCATTGGACGAGTTAGGATACCATCCTTTATTTCATTTGGAAAATATTTTAGCTCTACTCTATTATATTGTATTTGAGGCTTAGATTTACATGCTCCAATATTGTGTTTATACTCTATTACATTGTATTTGAGGCTTAGATTTTCATGCTCCAATATTGTGTTTAACATTCATTGGAGCCTCCTTTATGCTACCAGACCCTGACTTCGTAGCACTTGGTGATGTTGGTTGGGAAGTTCTCTAAGGGCAGATTAGAGGGAGTTAAACCTCTCCCATTGTACATCATCTAGGCCTAAGAAGGCCCGTCAAAGGAAGAGCAATCAATTTCCAAACAATGAAATCGCTATTCCAGGTTAACGGTTTTACGTACGGAATTTTTGAAAAAGATGCTTAAGAAACTTAGTCACCATTACTCTGATTATTTTCTTTATATATATATATATATATATATATATATGTTATTTTCTTTCCTTAATTTTTAATGCCTTAGTTATGTGCTTGATGTTATGTTGATTACAAATTTTGCCAACCTACTGACATAGAGGGAGAGCACAAACCCTTGTAAGGCCATACAACACTTATGAACAATATTTCTTCATATTATTAAGCTATAAAATTTAGAAGAGATATAATGATCTACTGAGGAATTTTTTGTACAATAAGTTACCTACTTTATTTCAATTTTAGACATTCTACAATAATTTGAACTTAGTTATAAAGGAGATAATTGATATAGTAGCTGAAGGAGCCTTGCATTACAAAAAATCTAGAAGTTGACCTAGAGTTGATTAAGAAGATGACAAACAATTATTACCAATGGTAATCAAGAAAAACATGGGCGCTAACTTAGGAGGTATACAAAATGAGGATGATTTGACCACTCTAGTAGCTTAGTTGGAGGCTTTCAACGGAAAAAAAATTATAACCTAACTGAAACAATAAAACTTACATAAGCATTGTATTACTATTAGTGTGAAGGTAAAGCATACAGTGCTAATTGCCAAATTAGGAATCCTTTTCTGTGCAAACTTCACAAGTTGGTTACTGGGAGAGCCACCAACAACTTTAAACCAACCCTTATAGTAACAATTTAAATCTAGAGTGGGGGGATCAACCAAAGCTCTTATGGAGTATTCAAATAACTCAAGGGCCAACTCCACTCAATATTATTAACAACAATAATATAAGGAGAAATTGATTCTATAAGACTTAATGATGAATTTTATGTCCATCTTTTAGGTTTGATTTCAAATCAAAAGTCTTTAATTTATAACATAGAAAAATAGATTGATTCCCTAGAAAATTTGTTAATTAAGAGATGTTAAGGGTCTTTGGTTAATAATAGAGTGCAAGATTCTACGGAATATGAGAAGATAGACACCTTGATGGATGAAAAGTTAATAAATGGTAAGGAAAAGGAAGCTAAAAGATGAGGATGTTGTTAGGGAAAAAGAATAAAAGAACAATGAGAATTTTAATATATCTAAAGAGAAAAACCATTGTTTTTCTTATGGTGATCCTTAATATTTTCTTAAGATGATATATTCTACTCTATGATCTTTTTTAGGGTATCATCAAGTAAGATGGGGGATGCTGAAGGAAAACCAAAAGGCATGGATGGGAATTATCTCAAACACATAGAAAATCCTAAATTAAGAGGTTTCAAGTCCTCTAATCTGCCTCCTTAACTTTAGAGTTTAATTAAATAACTTTAAAGAAGCACTTATTAAGAGGCATCACAATTCTTTACTTTTATGAACTTCATTTTCATTTAACAATAGGGTCCTTGTTTATTAGGTGTTTATTTTTAATTTTTTTTACACGTTTATTTTTTATTTCTTTTCTTTTTCGTTATATATTTTTCGTTATTTGTTTGCTTTTTTTGTAGGTCCCTAGTCTTAGTTACGAATGCAAATGAAAGGAAATCAAAGAATAAGGCTTAATAAATTTCTCCCGATATTAATAACTTTATTTTTCTCCACATTTTGCATATTTTCATTTATTTATTTTTTGTGTTATATATGCAAACATCGAGGATAATATATAAATTAAATATGTGGGAGTGATTACCTTAAGTTTTAGTTTATTTATAAGCATTCAATCCAATTACAATTAGCTTGGTAAGTGAAAATTATAAAGAACTAAGCAAGGAGATTGAGGTAATTGATTTGGTATATTATAAGTGATAATGTCTTGGGAGCTGATTGCCGTAAGTTAATAGATATGATCATTGATGAGTAGTATTGTTGAAACTTGGTTCAATAGTTTTAAGAAGGATGCTTAGATTAAACGATGAGTCGACATATGATTTTTTTTCACATTTTTATTTTCAAGTTTGGATTCTTTAGTGGATGATTACTCTATATTGATTATGAATTATGTAAAAAAATTGAATAAAGTTGAGGACTAATAAATTCTACTATATTGATTTTGATTTAAGTAATAGGCAACCTCACGTAAAAATGTTAAGATGACCTTATAGCCAAGAAAATCATGCACGATATAATATATTAAAAAATTTAAAATAAAATTGCATTAGTTTGTTCTTATTATGGTATTTGATATACTTCTTATATTATACTTTTACTTTTTCACTATCCACTTTATATATGAGAGAAATTTGTTTAAATAAGTTGAATTTGAAAGATTATTTAGTTAGGTTGGTATTGAATTACGAGTTAGTGTAATTATCTAGATATCTAAGTGGTTAATTAATGGGATGATTAAACAAATAATGATGATAGTTAACTATTTTGATGGAATTATTAAAATTTTATAGAATCTACCTTACTTAGGTTGACATCTTTTGAGATTGATTTGTTTGAGTATAAGAAAAAAACTTAAGTATGGGAGTATTTGATGAGAATAAAATATATCTATATTTCACTAGGTATTTTACTATGTTTTTCATATAAGTTACCTTGGTTTAATTGATTTGTATTATGCTTTAAGGGATTCTTCAAGATTTTGCCTTAGAATGAGTTGTACTAAGATTTGGAGAACATTTTAAGTGAAAATATGAAGAAAAAAAACACAATTCTTAGTTGAACATGACTGTTGATAAGAAGGAAGAAAATGGAGGTATTTAGAGCAAAATGAAGATATTTAGGCATTATTAGACAACTTTGATAATACTTCTTAAATTAGTAATAGCTATTTCATTTACCTCTTATTGAAATGATTAAATTTGCTAATGAAAATCTAAGAAAGAAATATAGAACGTTCATATTTAGATCTTTGAGAGATTCGAATAGCATCAATATCAAGCATATTATGAGAATTAGGCATATTTTAGCTCATGTAAAGAAGTGAAACTAGGCTAAAAGATCCACGATCTAAGGTCCATTATAGAGAAATAGCGTCAACCCTTTTGTAAATAGCTCCAAAATCCTAGTTTTTGAGTTTTTTTTAGCCTTTTCATAAAATTTCATTCAAGACGTAAGTTTATTTGCCAACGAAGAGAAAAACAACCTAAAGGAGCCTAAAGTAGTCCATTCAAGAAAAAAAATCAAAATAATCTTAACAACTCAAAATTCACATCAAAATATTGACATCAACCCTAAAACTTTCCTATTTTTGATTTCTTTTGTTTCTTTGATGTGTTTATTGATTTAAATATGATAAGTGGTTAATTATTTCATATTTTTAGATAAGAGGGAAACCTATTATTTTCCTTTATACGAATTGAATTGATTTTATTTATGAATAAGATTTATATATTTGAATCATCTTTGATTAATATTAATTAAGATTTAATCATGCTACTAAATTGATATGGTCAAAATAGACTTGTGGACAATTCGAGAGACCCTACTTGTGAATTAAACATGACTTCTACTAGGTTAAATATGGTGCTATAGATAGACTTTCATGATCTTTATGATGTCAGTGAGACCTTGCTTGCAATTTTATAGAATTTAATACATTTAAAAGGGTGTTTCTTCGTAGAGATACAGGTTAACTAACTAGAGGATATGTGGTTATAGCTAAAGAAGTGCATAAATCATGAATACAATGATAATAATACTATAGTATTTTTTTAAAATCTAGATTACATTCATATACGTTTTCTTCTCTTGATTGCGTGATTTGTTTTACCTCGTTTTTACTCTACCTAGGTTTAGGTTTAGGTTAAGGTTAATTATTATCCATCAAAAACCTTATCTCTTTAATTAATTATCTAGTTAATAGTGGGAGAGTTTATTGTATTACTATTTACTTTCATATGGGATCGATACTCTATTCACAAATGTATTAATACCAAATTATAGGCCGAATTGCATTAGGTTATGAGTAAAATATTTGATAGAGAAAACTAGAAAACAACACAACAAGTTTTTAAATGAATTATTAATTTTAAATATTAAATTTTGATTATTTATTTTTAATAGTAGCTAATAGTTTTATATCTTATTATAGTTATTTTTATTCTATATTATATATTTTTTGAGTTTGTATTTTCAACATAGTTAAGTATAAAGAGGAAATTTAAAGATCATTAGTATTGAAATATTCAAAGAACAGGATAATAGAAAGCTAAAAAATTAGGTGTATGTTGAGCTTAATTATTGAATAAGACCCAAAGCATGACCTTTTGCCAGACTACGTCTATATGTACGGTAGAATAAAAGATCCATGGTCTAGAATATGCCTATATCTCATAATATTCCTATACTTGAGTTTCCAAAACACTCTATGACTTGGAGATATGCCCATGTCCTAGACTGTTTCTAAACGTTACATAGGATACTAGGATCTACAACTTGGTACACATTGGTGCCCTAATTTGTATCTATATAAAACTTTTTATAAAAGGATCTATGGCCTAAGCCATGCCCACACCTTAGGCTAAATCTTTAATAATTTGGCTATAGAAGAATTCAAAGGCTACACTATTATTGTATCATAGGTCATGTCCCTAAGTTTTTGAAACTCATAGTGTAACACTCACATATCCCCTGGAAGGATATATGAATGTCACACAAAACAGTACAAATAGATAATATCGAACCGAAACCAAATCCAAAACATACAACATATAACATACGTGCATTTCCAAAATCTCAAGCAAACAAATAGTACATAACATATCATTCATATTGTGTCTATCATATTACATGCCATAAATTCGAAGATTAACATGTATTAAGGTTATTACAAACCTTCAAACAAATTCAAAAGTCATATACATCAGGTACAAGCCCAAAACAAATTCAGAAAACATTTTTCTTAAAACAAGACTTAGACTCTATTGGTCATTACGGTTGACTTGTCCCAATTTTTAATAATCCTCTCTCTGAACCTACACGGGACAAATCCACCGTACTAAGCATTTAGCTTAGTGAGTAATAACTAATCTATACAGAATTGAAAACTTATCATACATAATCATGTAATAACATAAGCTTGCATTAAAAGATTGCCTAAAATTAAATCAAACATAATGCATTTTAGAACAGATTTTTATAATTATTAGAACTGAATATCACAAGAGGGTATAAACCCTTCAGAATCAGAATACAATTTGGTTTATATAAGAATCAAATAGATATCATAATACAAAATCAGATGACTGCTAAATCTATTTATAGAAGTGGGTAATGAGACTTATACAGAAGAGACCGAAGTCTCGACACCAAAGTCTCCAGAAGAGACTGAAGTCTCGACACCAAAGTTTCAATAACAGAAAACATCAAAGTGTCATTAACAGAACACATCGAAGTATCACAGAAGCAGCTGCAGACCTTCTAGGCGTGCCTATTTACCCAAAACTAGGACTCAACAGTTTTAAAACAAAACAAGGTCATTTTAGACATTACATGTGCAAAGCAAGTAGTCAATTATATTCACATGCAAATAGCACTTCTAATTATATAAACATACATAAAACACCTCGGACAATCATCGTCCAAAATTCAAAACACAATCAACATAAATCAAATTCAACAAGCAGAACAAAGTAAGGTAAATAGCACTTCAATATCACATTCATCAATCAATACCTTGGACCTTCATGTCTAGGATCAGTACACAATTCAGTACACATTCATCAATATCAAATTCAATTCAATAATAAACAAAACAAATCAAGGTGAGACCATCTTAGGATATCCACAAAAGTTACCGTCTAAATTACTTATAAAAGCTCCTTGTTTGCTTATTACCTCGAAGTCTCGGCAATATCTGGAATTGGTCGCTCTAAAGGTTTCTCTAAAATATTCAATACAAACATATATTACTATTGTAAACAATTATGAATTCAATTATGCACATTCATTTTGAATATGTACGATGCATGTTCATATTAAAATTTGGGTTTCTTATCCTTATCACATTATCGATCATGTGAAATCATACTCAATCCCTCAATCCAGATTTATTTCACTATCCACTTCGAGTCCACTTTGCTCAATTATTCTCATCAGGAAGGTGAGGTAATTAGGTAATACTTACTTCTAGAAAGTTTTGCCTATTTGTCTTAGGTTTCCAATGATACCAAGTTCATCCAATTTGGTTTAGTATTAAATGAGTTATGCTCAAAATACCACAGACTATGTACATTTGAAATTTTGACTAATGCATGATCATGTCTCCAAGTTGTACACCTTATAACTCTCAATTCCAATATCCAAAAATTACAAACTTTACACCAATTTAAAGCTAAGATAATAAGCTTCAACTTTGGTGAAGACATCTCAGTCTAATTCTACATATTCCAATACAGTTCATTCAAAAACTACACGATATGATTTCTGTCCCTGGTAGTGCTACAACCTAAGCCAATACGCAATTTCATGCCAAAATTTGAAAATCTTAGAGACAGAATTAAAATTCAACTTCTTCAATAAAGTTGTAGAAATATGTATTTAGTTTAAGCTGAATCAAGAAACAACTCATTTTGAGATCCAAAGTTCAAGTTATAATAGAAATACTAGATCAAGTTCAGTGAAAACACATACTTCATCATTTTCTTCCAGGTTTTTCCCCAAAATATACTTTAGGGTTAATGTTACACAGTCATTTTGACAATGAAAATGAAATATTTAGGCCAACTATTCTTCTAAACATTTGTTCCTTTATGTCTTAAGTTTCTATTGACATTGATATTATTCAATTTGGTTCAGTATTTTGAAAATTATCCCTAAATGACTACAGATTGTTCACAAACAGTGACAGATTCCAGATACTCAACTTCAAGCCAACTTTTGACACAATTAGTGACAGAAATCAGATTCCACATATTCATGAAAGTTGTAGATATAAGTTTCTAGTTTAATAAGAATTTAAATTCATTTAATTTTGAAACCTGCAGGGGAAGATATGGCTAAAATACCAAAACTTGTCCAGTAGA
The DNA here is from genome assembly GCA_027564335.1 of Erythroxylum williamsii. Taxonomy (NCBI): domain Eukaryota; kingdom Viridiplantae; phylum Streptophyta; class Magnoliopsida; order Malpighiales; family Erythroxylaceae; genus Erythroxylum; species Erythroxylum williamsii. The sequence goes on along the minus strand of JANITW010000188.1, from coordinate 92,937 downwards.
ACTACTCATCTAAACCAATTTCCAACATGTATCAAACCTCAATTCTTTCTCATTTCAGTACACAATTGATCCATATCAAACATCAAACAACACATTTGATCACAGGATACCAAGTTTATAATTCCCTTACCTTACTAGACTTCAAAATTAACTCCAAGAATCCAGCTAAACCAAGCTTCCAAACACCCAGCACATACCTAAGTTTAAGGTGTAACTTTCAACACCAAATAGATAGTATTACCTTAAGTTAAATGACCTACTTCTTGATGAAATAACTTACAAAGATGATGATCCAAGCTTCAGCAAAGGTCCAGAAGTTGAGAGGAGAGTAGGAGAATGAAATTTCATGGAGAGAAGAGACTAAAATGAAGACTTGCTCCAGCAGAATTTGCCACATCCAAAGCTAGGTGTCATGGAATTGGAGCAACATGTGTCTCCATGCATGAGCTTCATGTGTCCCTTAAAGGAGCAGCCATGTGTCAATGATACATTAGGTCATATGTCACACACTTAGTGCTGCCATTTGTCAATGTATCAACTATGCCATTTGTCAATGCTTTAAACATGCCAAATGTCACTAACTCATAAGTTAATCATTCTAATTTTTATATACCAAATTAAATTGCCACTTGACAACTTTTCCTATACCAAATGTATGTTTAAATACCTTAATTCTCTAATGAAATCAATTAATTCCAATTCACTAACCATTATCCACTTGACCTAAAATTCAAATCATATGTCTTTCATAGCAAAATTCTAACTCCTATCATGTACTTTCATAAACATGTATTATTTCAACTAGGGTGTATTTTGGGGCCTTACACATAGGACACACTAAATACCCCATCAAGTATTAAGAAGGCTTTGTTCAATGTAGATTCAAATAAGGAACTTGAATCTAATGAACTGACAATTTAGTTTTTTTAAAAAAAACATGGAACTTTATAGTTCTAGAGTTACAAATACAATCCTATAATTCTTCTCCAAAGGGAAAATAATAAGTAAGCAAAAAAAAATCTCATTTCTAAAGTTTTTAGGCTTACTTGATGATAGACTAATATCTTATTATAGTATGATCTATAAATTTATTTTCAAAGTTTTTGGCTTCAAGGCCTAAAATTGATACTGAAAAATTTGGTGAACCCTTATTAAGAAGTAGATCCATGAGAGGAGGAGAGAAATTAAGAGATATGCTTTGAATTTAGCTTCCATAAGGCCTTTTAACTCTATAAGCTAGATTTTTATCTTTTGTATTATATTAGCTTTTAGCTTTCCATCTTAACACCTTAAATGGCTATATCAATGTATCTCTAAAGTTTTATATAGAATTCTCATTAATGGGGAGCCAAAAAACATATTCAAGGGAGCTAAGGGATTATAATAGGGTGACCTTTAATCACCTTACATGTTTACTCTTTACATGGAGGCCCTAACCTATATGATAGCAAGGAATATTGAGAAAGAAAAATGGCTTTAGATATCACTATAAAGACGAACAAATCAAAATATTCAAAGGAGCTAAGGGATTGCAATAACCCTTTACTAACCCATTTGATAGCAAGGAATATTAAGAAAGGAAGAAGCTTCAAATATCAATATAAGTATGAGTAAACCAAATTATTCATCCTCTCCTTTATAGATGACTTATTGTTAGTTTATGGTGCAAATCAAGAATCAATCTAAGTTTTTATACAATTCTTGTAAGAATTTAAGAAGCTATCAAGCCTCATAATCAACACTCATCATAACGACTTTTATTTTTCCTTGAGATATCAAACAATAGCTAAGTATCTAGCCTAAAATTAGGCTTTGAAAGTGATCGATTCCCTTTTAAACATCTTCCATTCACCACCAAAAGAATCTCCTCTACAGATTGACAATCCTTATTTGATTCCATTCTAAAGAGGCTTAGATAATGGAACAATAAGTTTTTGTTTTAATCTTATATAGGCAGGCTATAATTGATAACCTTCATTCTCAATAACTAATATATCTAATGGAGCTTAAACTTGTCTCTCCCTATAAACATTATCAATGTAATGGATAGAGTGCTCAAAAACTTCCTATAGAATAGTAAAGGAGATACAACAAGGGTTAATTTCAAATGGGTAGATTTATTCCTACCTAAGGATAAGGGTGGCTTGAGAATCAAATATAAAAGGACATGAATAGAATGTTACTAACTAAAAGGATATGAAAACTCCATAAAGACAAGGATACCTAGTAGGGGGCATGTTGGACGTATATTGAGTATAAAGGAGCATGTTAAAACTTTCTGCAAATGCAGAATTGGTAACGGAAAGAATACATAGTTTTGGTTCGACAATTGGCATCTGTTTATTCCTTTATCTACCAATTTTTTCCAAGATTATGAGGTAAGAGCTTACGTTTATCTAACAAATCCTGCGGCAGTGATGATGGAATATCATTATGGCATGTGTTTACTTTACAGTTTAAGAGGTTCCAAAAAAGAAGATCTAAAAGCCTATAGAATAACTTTTAGTTGCTTGGAGGAAACGATCATTTATTTGAAAACTCTACAAGACCTGCTTATTTTCATCTATGTTTTTGGTTTTATTTTGAATTTAGTAAAAAAAAAATGTTTTTGGCTTTTGTTTATTATCAAAATTTATGAAAATTACAAAAAGTGATTTTTTAAATTTAAAATTATGAATAATTTAATTTAATATTATATTTAATTAATAAAATAAATATTAATGAAAATTAAATTTATTCATAATTCTTTCAATTTTTCTAATTAAATTAAACAAAATATAATTTCATGATTATTAATAAATATAATTAAATTTAAAATATCATCAAAATATATAAATTTCAAATAAAATAATAAGAAATTATTAATTTTTGAATAAATATTAAATATTATTATTTTTATTTTAGTCTTATATATAATATATATTAATAGATTATCAATAAAAATAAAATAAATTTTGTTGATAATTTCTTAATAAATAGTATATAAGTGATTAAAAATAATTAATCTTTAAGTTTTATATAATATCTAATTATAATCAGGTATATAGATATAACTATATTATATATGTAATTGTTATCAAGTATATCCATACAAGTACATCTACGTTAACAATCAAACGTTTTTTTTTAATTTTTAGTTAAAAGAGAAAACGAAAATTACAACTACATTTATATTAACTACTAAACGAGTTTTATTTTTAGTTAAAAGAGAAAACAAAAATTACAACTAAAAATTATAAAAGAACTGAAAACAAGATGAACACTTATTTTTTTGATGACAAATCTATTAAATTCGAGAAATAATAATAACAAAAGATTCGGTTGATAGATTAAGTCAAATGTTGAAGAAAGTACGAATACACTAATAGCAAGACCCAATTAATTCATTTTAATTTAAATTAAAACATATTCTTACAAATTGTAAATGGATAGGTGATATTGAAATATTAATTCTGATTCTGACTAATTAGCTATCTTAATAAAAAATATTCTATTAATCTTTACTGATAAAGTGATGAATTGGACACGATTATTTTATAAAACATAAAAGATTACTGTTCGATTTATAAAATTATTACAAAAATTGACAAGACCATAACATTGGGTCATCTGTCACAACTGTTATTATTGCAATTTTTCTAAATAAACAAATAAATGAATAGATAAAGAGTTAAAAGACACCGTTGATCATAAGTAGACTGCTAAACGAAGTTCAGATCTTCTGTCTAATATTATAGTATCTTATTATATCTAATAAATTTTACTTATTTATTTATATAAATTCTTTATAAATTTTATGTAGATCTTACAAAAAATAAATAATTTAAATTTAAGATAATATTAAACAGAAAATTTTGATGGGCTCATATGACCACACCCAAGCGAATCTCGCAAAATGAGCCCATATTAACACGATTATTACCCCCATCTGTCATTGTGCTCTGTGTGGTTCCTGTCACCTTTTACGGGTGCACTGAATTGAGGAAGCAAAAAAGCACACGGCAGACTCAACCTTCTTTCTTCTTCTTCTTCTTCTTTCTGACTGACTGACTGCAGAGAGCTTTCTTTATTCGGTAGCCCAAATATTATCATCTTCATCATTCTCGGCTGTTGTATGTTGTCTTCTTACCCTATAGTTACATGTTTCCGTTTCCTTTTGTCTCTTTTGTGAATTTCTTTGTTTGGTCTTATTCCTACCCGTTTTGACGATTAGATCTATGCCAGTTTTAGCTTAAACTATAATGATTTAGCTATTCAAGTTATCAATCTTCAAAGTTTTATCCTCGTAAATCACCATCATCTGTCTCTGCATGCACCCTTATTGCTGAGTTTCACATGTAGAATCGCGTCGTTTTGGAGCTCCTTGGCGGCTCTTATGAAATTTTCTCGTTTTCTGGGTTCCAATATAGAGGGAAAGCTGTCAAACTTTTGCTTCCTAAAATCAGAAACCAATTTCTGCTTTCAGGTTTGTAAGTTGAACTTTCTGTGTCTTAGAAGCATTTGGGCATGATGAGATTTGGATGTCATGTACTTGTTGATCATTTTTACCCTACCCATCCAAATCAGGATTATGGTTCGCCTTTTAGTAAAATTAAATGATATACCTTAAATTAGTAACATTTTTGTTTATCTAATTCTGGTATTTTTCTAGTTTTTTCTAATTAAAATATCCGAAAGTGTGATGAAGCTACCAGTTCTCTAGACAGCTTATGGCGCGCTCCACTTTTATTGGGGTTTTATTTGCACTCATTGTCTGAATCCCTTGTCTATCGGGCCTTGCTTTGGGTGGCTGGTTATCGCTGATTTGTTGGAACTTGGTACCCAAAAATTTAATACCCTGTTTATCTTTCACTCAAGTTTAGCAAAAGCATACTTGTTGAGGCTAGTATCTACATATGTAGTTGATTAATACAGGGTTATTGGGTAATATGCATTAGCTACTTGATATATTTTCAGTGGCGTGTCTTTGGTTTGTTGGTATTGTGCTGTGTCCTATTCGGTTGTTACCCTTTTTTCTCCTCAGTTTTTCACGTCTCTGTTGTAGGTCTGGTTTTTATGGCATTGATGAATCTTTATTTCTTGTTCGTTTATAACATTAGAAAGCCCACTATTAGCTGCCTCTATCGCATCACTGAATATCTTGCCAAGTTCAGTTATTTCAATTATTTTGCTTTCTTTCGCTCCAACACTGTTATCATTTTCTGTGGCTACAGCTCCTGAAGTGTGGAGCATGAGAATGGCTGAATAATGACTGGCTGGGGTGTAGATTAGCAAAATCATCCTTTTCTTGAGCTGAAATCAGTTGATCAACTAATGCCAGATCAAATGGGAATTTTTAAAGAAATGGGATTTTGTGGCAACTTTGACATGATCTCCGCTTCTCTTGGTCAAGGAGAACTGGCTCCAGAACCTGAACAATTTGCAACAATGGAGGAGGATTACATTGATGAAGAGATGGATATTGATGAACTTGAGAGGCGGATGTGGAGAGACAGAATGCTTTTAAGAAGGCTTAAAGAACAGAATAAGAGTAAGGAAGTTGTTGATAATGCAAAGCAGTGTCAGTCTCAGGAGCAAGCTCGGAGGAAGAAGATGTCAAGGGCACAAGATGGCATCTTAAAATATATGCTGAAGATGATGGAGGTTTGCAAAGCTCAAGGTTTTGTATACGGGATCATTCTTGAGAATGGGAAGACAGTGACCGGAGCATCGGACAATCTTCGGGCTTGGTGGAAGGAAAAGGTCAGATTTGATCGAAATGGACCTGCTGCAATTGCCAAGTATCAAGCAGATCATGCTATCCTTGGAAAGACTGATGAATGTGGTGTAATGGCATCTACACCTCACACTTTGCAAGAGCTCCAAGACACAACTCTTGGCTCACTTCTATCAGCTTTGATGCAGCATTGTGATCCACCTCAGAGGCGTTTCCCATTGGAAAAGGGCGTTCCTCCACCATGGTGGCCCACAGGTACCGAGGAATGGTGGCCTCAACTGGGTCTGCACAAAGATCAGGGTCCTCCTCCGTACAAGAAGCCTCATGATCTGAATAAAGCTAGGAAGGTCAGTGTTCTAACAGCAGTTATTAAACACATGTCCCCTGACATTGCCAAGATCCGCAAGCTTGTCCGTCAGTCTAAATGCTTGCAGGATAAGATGACTGCCAAAGAGAGCGCCACTTGGTTGGCAATAATTAATCAGGAAGAAGCATTGTCCAGAAAACTATATCCAGATAGTTGCCAGCCTGTGTCTACTGGTGAAAGCGGCTCTTTCATCATTGGTGATGCCAGTGATTATGATGTTGACATGGTGGATGATGAACCAACTCCTGAAGTAGAAGAGGATATGAAAGCTCGTAACACCGATATCTTTGATATGGGTGCAGCAGCTAGACAAAATGATAGATTGATGGTGGTGCCAATGGCTTCACATATCAAGGGAGAAGTTGTTGAAACAAACTCAGATTTCATTAAGAAACGGAAGCAGACAGCTAATGAGCCACATGTCATGATGGATCATAAGTTTTACACTTGTGAGTTCCCGGAATGCCCCCATAGTGACTATCGGCTGGGGTTTCTGGACAGGATTGCAAGAAATAATCATCAAAGGAACTGTCATTATAGAACTGATAGTTCTCAAGGTTTTGGGTTGTCAAATTTCCAAATTAATGAGGACAAACCAGCAATCTGTTCTCCAACATTTTCTCAAGCTAGGCAAGCAACTCAACCAATGAACCAGACAGCTGGAATCAATCTTTCGGGTCTTGGACTTCCAGACGATGGGCAAAAAATGATATCTGATCTTATCTCCCTTTATAATACAAATGTTGAGCAAGACAAGAACTTGAACCCTGGGACTGCTAATGTTATCGGAGATGAAAATCAGAAGTTTAAATTTCAGCAGGATGACAACTTCTATGGCCTACTTGGAAACAACACGAGCAATGAAACTAACATGCCAAGTAAGGGAGCAGTGTTTACATCAAGTGATGTTCGCTTTGATCTAGGATTTGAAGCCAACATTAACGACAGTTTTACCGACTTTAGATATTTCAATCCGGCATCAGTTGAGAGTTCAGTGGATCCAGTTCCAAAGCATGATACGTCATTGTGGTACCTCTGATAAAAGAAAAATAATTATGTCAAACTTCTGATACGTACAGGTGAAAAGGCGGTGTGCACTCTGGGAAGTAGATAACTATTGACAGGTATAATAGATGTCTTGAGTGTATGCTTTGGAATCTCATCTTGATCTATAGGGTAGAATGTGTATTGAATAAAGACTTAGCCTTCTGCATTTACATTTCCTCATCATGTAGCCAAAATGCATGTAGAATTGTTGTATCAAAATATGTTGGCTTCTACTTTCTTGATGCTGAAAAACATTTTCTTTTTTCCTTGAAAATAATCCTACGCTCTATAATTTGCGAGTGACAAATTGACGCTGGTTGTTTGACGTTAAAAGGAAAACAATCTTAAGATGAATAGTCCTTCAATTATAACTTGGAGGTCACATCCATCTAATATTGTTGGTTCACTACCTATTATAATTTTGTTTGTGCACATTCACCTCCTCTTGACCAGAAATCAAAGAAGCATAAGGAAGTACAGATAAGACTTGAAGATTACAGACAATTAAGTAATCAGGAAACGAGCAATAGATAAGTTCAGTTGTTGCTGGCATTTTGAACTCCATAAAGATAGTCCCCAGTTACTAATATCCCTGAAGATCAAGGTCAAGAGGAACAACTGGTAGAATGTTTAGCTTTACGGGGTTTTAAGTAGGTCAAAAAGACCAAGTTCAAGAAGGAAGAATAAAGAAAAAGGTTGAAGGAGCCTTATTCATTCCTAATGTCCATCCTCACATGGAATGTAAGGGCATTAACTGCTCAAGAAACAATAGATGCTAAGGAATTCCTTATTGGAAATAAAAGCCTTAATAAGTCTTTCGGAAACAAAACTAGAGGAAGATAAGTGCAAGAAGTTACATTTATTGGAGAAATCATTAGAATATCATCTCTAATAATCAATTTCACCACCATGACAGTATAGTCATTGCATTTGACTCAAACATAATTGGAGATTCTCCACTGGAATCCTCTAATCAGGTTGTACATCTCTCAGTACTCTAGTTCATGAAAACTTAGTTTTTTTAATTACCTTTATCTATGGATCCAATTATGTATTTCAAATGAATGTGCTTTAGGCAAAACTATAAAGCTTCCACTCCTCTATTGATTCTTCTTGGCCAATCCTAGGAGATTTTAATAACATGTTGCATAGTTTAAAAGTAGCTAGCAATAGATGCTTGATGAACTTCAGTAAAGACTTTAGGTAAGCAAATTAAAGTTATAGACTTACAATTTGGGGGGTTATTTATACACAAGGAGCAACAAAGAAAGTAGAAATTGGCATATAAAAAATATATAGAGCTCTTATCGATAAGGCATGTTTAGTAAAGCTATTAGAGAGTAATGCTACCTTTAGCAATCTATTATTCTCATACTGTTATCCAATACTCATCCATAATTTCACTCAAAGGCAATCAAGAAAAGCTCCTTTTAGTTTTAATAATTATTTGATAAAGGTTAATGGGTTTGAAGAAGCTAGTATCATTGGTCTTTCCTTAAATTTTCGTTGTCACAAAGCTTACATCTATATGAGAAAGTTATAAATGGTGAAATAGGATCTCAATTAGCTAAACCAGGTAAGAGTATACAATAATTCAACTATAGTTGACCTTAGCTAACCTAAAGCTTGACCTAAACCCTGGTGATCCTCTCAAGAAAATGGAAGAGAAAATGGCATTGCTTAAATTCATTAAAGCCTTAAAAATTCATAACTCCTTACTTAAACAAAAATAAAGGATTTAGTAGTTCAAAGGAGGCAAAAACTCCTCTTTCTTCCAAAAATCTATTTTTATAAGAAGGAACACTGATAAAATAGCTTCATTTATTGAATATAACAAAGGTTTAGCTCCATCATAAAAGAAGATGAATTAAAAAGCATATGAATACTCCTTAACACTAGAGATTCTTTAGTTAACTTGCATAAATCATTTATAATTGAACAAATTATAGAAGAGAAAACAAACTCTCTTATTCAACATTTAAATGATGAGGATATTAAGGAATTATTCTTAAGCTTAATCCAGGTAAGTCCCTTGATCCAAATGGACCGAATGTTCTTTTCTAAAAAGAAACTTGGTCACTCACTAAAGATGTTGTATTGATATTTTTTAGAATAGCAAAATGTTAAGAGAATTAACAAAATTTTCATTTACCTTATTCCTCAAATAAAAATCCAAGCTTCCTTAAAGTTTTCATATCTAATATATATTACAGAACCCTTCATAAGATTATTTGCCAAACTTATTACTTCAAAACTTAAGTCTATTCTAAAACCTCTCATTAGTGTCTTCCGAAGAGCCTTTTATTATAGGAAAATTGATTAGAGACAATTTACTTTTGGATCAAGAATTGTTTAAAGGTTATGGTAGGGAAAATCCAATAAAAATTATGCAATCAATGAACATTTCACAAAGCTTTTGACTCAATTCATTAAAACTACATTTTCAATTACTCAAGGTATTTGGATTCCTAAAAATCTTCATCAACTAGATTAATAAATGCTTTTCCACCACTATTTATGTAATCTTAGTTAATGGTGGTGAACCTGCCAACTTGTTTAGGGGAAAAAGGTTAAGACAAGTTGATCCTATCTCACTGTACCTATTCATTCTATGTATGGAATCATTTAAGAAGTTGATAGACCATTCAATTAGGCAAGACAACTTCAAATTCCACTCTACATGCAAAGATGACTTGCTCCTTCTCTCAAGAGTTGAGGACAAAATCAATATGTATAATTATACACACTTTCAAATTGCTCTCTGGATTAACCATCAATAGAAATAAGAGTTACTTAATAGTCTCCACATGTGAAAAATACATAAATTCATAGTTAACCTCAATCTCAAATATGCAACTCAAGGATCCTCCATTTACCACTTTAGGATTACCAATCACAACCAAAAGATTAACCTTCACATAGTGCTCACTTGTATAGGATAAAATTTAGAGGAGAATAAGCAACTTGTTGGAAGGGTTACAATTGACTAACTCCATTCTTTATTCCCTACACACCTACTAGTCATCATATATATTTCTCTCTAAAGGGACAATTAAAACTATAAAGAAGATGTTAAAGTATTGGGACCCGATTTCGGAACCGGACCCCAACTAGAAAAGCCAAAAACGAAAACGAAAAGCGAAACAAAAGAACGGACGAAGTCACGAATCGGAAAACAAAATGAAACAAATGAACGAACAAAATCAAAAGCCAAAGAATCCGAAGCAGAAACATAAGGCGAAAGTCAAAGAAAGCAAATCAGATCAAAAGGTGAAAGAATCGAAAACGAATCGAATGGTTCGGAATCAACGAAAACAAATCGCTTAAGAACAAATCTTAACTCCGACATCCGAAAACAAATATGTTAGAAAAACATCACGTTGGAAACCTTAAGACACTTTGGATCTAACCCTATCCGAAATGGTTAAAAAAATTCTTTCATTTTATTCAATCTTTATTCAAAGCAATTCAATTTCCCATTTAGAAAAATTCGCCCTCAATCAAAAACTCAATTCATATAATTCTTCTTAATCATGCATATCTCAATCCCATCTTTAAAAATCTTATTCTTATTTTTCTTTTTGCCAATAGACACTTAATGCACATATCCATAGATCCACAATTCATACACAATAGGCACTTCAATATTTCAGCTCAAACATTACAATTCATAAGATCTCCTGTCTGGAATCTCATCATAATCAAACACATTTATATACCTATAATACTTCAATAATTCTCAATTAATAATCAGAATCATCGGACCTCCTATCCGGAACCTATATTACATTCAATCACATTCATCCATATCCAAGACACATTCATATCTCAATTCGATATACAAATCCATAATTCATACATATCATGAAATAAATGCTTACAAAATATTAATGGCATTCCAAGCCATATACAAAACCAATAACCAAAATCCAAAGTACTAGCTATCAAAACAAAATCGTCAAAAAATGTTAGTACCTATGTTTATAAAAAATCTCTAAAAACAGTTACCTACAACAAGAAATTAGTAGCTAAACTATTCTGCTACAAAAACATAACTATCACTAAAAAGTATTAGTTGCTAAAACAAAATCGTCACAAAATATTATTACCTACGTTTAGAAGATCGTCTTTAAAAACATTTACCTACAACAAACAATTAGTAACTAAAACCCAGGAGATAAGGGTTTAAAAGAGGGTAAAGGCAGAAATTCCTCCATGGTCTAGTTTCTCTCAACACAAGTGAGGACGACGAAAGCTTAAAGAGGAAAAGAAAGTTCAAGGGGTGGCAAGTAACTATTTACAAAGTAGTTCAGAAAATGGTAACCTTAGGATGAGATGGGAATGAACTTTCCAGTATAAGGACAAAAGAACCTCTCTAGCATGAGGAGTGATTTAAACACAAAAATGAAGAATATACAGATAGGGAACACTAACAAGCTTGAAAGGGTTACAAGCAGAGAGATGCAAGTGACCAATAAAAGAAGGGAACAAGAGAAAGAGATGAGTGGATCACCAAGTTACTAGGGGGATGCAAGCTCGAGACTAGCAATGTGCTCGACCATGCAACTCATGCAAAGAATTCATAAATAAACTCTTCCATTTTTACCATGTCTTTTTTCAATTAATTGATATATTTTGAATATCAACATTTTCATCATAATATAAATTGAACGTTAACATTTTGAGGCGTTCAATTTAAACTTTAATAGACCTTAAGTATACGAAAATTTTAGTAGTTATTTTAATCCCTCAAAAAAAAATAGTTATTTTAACTTATGTTGTCGATGCTCCAAATAAACATGCGAGGATTCTATCTGGAGTCCATCCATATTGATCTTTGGAGAAGGGAAGCACGTTGTTCAATTATAGATTTGGACATAAACTTTGTTCCGTTAGTAAATAATTAGATATTTTAATAACATAATTAGGGATTAATGATAATTATTGTAAGAAATCTCTTCAAAGTTTTTGATTGTAGGTGGGTTCATTGTGTCATGTGGTAGCGGAGCTCAATTTTTAATTATAAAATGACAATATAAACATTTAATTGATGGATGATTAATTCCATAAATTATTTTATTTAGGGTCTGTTTAGAATATTTCAAAATATTAAAGTTGAATTTGCATTCTGATATAAGCGTTGAAGTTAAAATTTTTCCTTTCAATCCTCTTATGTGTTATATGTTTTAAATTGAATATGTCCATTGGATATCGGTAGTTCCCAGTTGCCGTTATTCATTAAGCTTTTTAACAAAATGAAGAAAGAGCGACTCTTGGTAATTACTGATATTATAATTGCTTTAAAGAAGCATCTGTACGTACTCACTCTGTTGAGGTTCTGCTGTGCTGTGGAATTAGCGAGGTCATTTCGAAACTGTAATTAACGGCTTCTGCCAAGCCGTTGTCGGTGGAACCGATTCTACTCACGTGGCACGGCCGTGAATTTTTTTATAGTAATTATTTTTACAAGTTTGATAATCAACAATACAATTTAAACACTATAAAAATTTATATGATGACTGAAATTTATATTATAAATAACTTAAGGAGAAGTAATTTTTTGACTAGTTATAAATAAAACTGAAAAAAGTTGTCACGAAAACAGATATTCTCTTTCCATAATTTGATATTTCCAACTGTATCCTTATTGTCACTACAAGAAAGCTGGGATTTACTGATGGAAAAAACCGATGGTAAACAGACAAAAGCATCATTATTACAATCGTAGGTTAATTTAACAGCGAAAATTATATGTGTCCTTCTATCTGTAAAATATCCCGACGAACAAATGTAACTGTTGGTCAACTTTCGTTAAGATAATTGTAAAGGTTTTAATATTACTGACAGAAGAAGAAGAACAATCGGTAAATATCATAAATAATTTTCCGACAGTTTATGGTATTCCATTTGGTAATTATAGTATTTTTTGTAACGGTCTTGTATATTCTATCGGTAATTGAAAGGAAGAAAATTTTTAAAAATATTCGGACATGAAAGTTTATTTGATGATCTTATGAAAAATGTATAATTTCAACAGTTATGAATTATTTGTGCATAATAAATTTATTTATTTATATATTTAATTTATTTAAATAGAAAGTTGATTGATGATATAAAGTTAAAATTTTCTTATTTGATAAGAAAAACATTACAGTGTACATAATAAGTCTTCGTAATTGAAAACAAATGATTACAACAATCCTAATGTCCTGGTGATCGTGGGTGCTCTGAGCTGTTATACTTCCCCTTCAACTGCTTCATCTCTTGTCTTAGTTGAGCCATCTGCTCGGACTTCATTGGTTTGCATTGGTCTAGTAGATGCTGTTTACTGGACATCGAGGATTTTGAATAACATGTGTTTGCAAATAAACTTTGCCTGAATATCCTTCCATGACGGTCCCTACCACTGACGGCTTCAAGATATGTCTAAGTCTCATCAATAGGTTGTTCCTTCTGAGATTGTCAGCGAATGACATGTTGTATTTGATCCTATTAGGAAACAATGTTTACATTAGTAGGGGATTATTATTAAGAAATAGTAATAATGCATTAATTTCATATACATTCAGCTCTCTACATCGGCTGTTGACGAATGTCACACCGTCATGCTTCTTCATGTGAGTGTGCAAAAACAACTAAGTAGGTATAGGTCTCATGCTCAAAGACTTTTCCTACATATTTAACCTAAATTGTTAGATGTTAACTACATTTTATAAAAATTTCGGCAGAGTTTCATCTATTTTTATGATATTTTCCCATGTTGAACAAATAAAATCACTCAACACAACCATATATAGCACCAAACATTTATATCATTATCATTATCTATAATATAACAAAGTAAAACATTTACAATATAAGTGTCAAGTTTAGATACTTACAGGTCTCTATGCCTGCTCATGGTGGGTTGGTGATCCTCCCGTATGTATAGGAAGACTCTCTCCCCGAGGTCCTCTATATTTGTTGGTGGAGTTATGCCTTGAGATGGACATTGTCTCAAGGCTTCTCCAATATTCCTGCCAACGACTCCATTTTTGTTCCGAAATATAAGATAGTCATACACCAACCTTGTGTATCGCACCAATAAAGTCACGATAAAGTACACAAGCTTGCCTCTCTCATATTTTATGTATGATGGCATCGATACTAGAATCCTAAAAAAATTGAAATAAAAAGCAAAAATTTTAACTACTATAATGTAATAATATTTATCTAATTAGTGTATATAAATCAATATAAAAAAGAAAAGAAATCTTTATTGTACCTCAAACTCCTGAAAGTAAAATCCGTTTATGACTTGAGAGATATTCTTCCACAAATAACTCTCAGGATCAATCCTTTCCTTAAATTTAGAAGTTATATTTTTGAAACACGGTCTATATGGAACCAACCTAATATAAGAAGTAATTTTATACAATGACAAAACTGATAAACCTATAACTTAATTAAAGAAAAGTGATTAATGTGATTTCACTTACAGGTTGTTGACAATTGTTATGTACTTTCTTTCATCAGGTCCCTCAACTCCAGGCTGGTGGACTTCACCTCCATCCAATAAAGCGGTATTGAATGAAATATGAGTTGGGGATAGGGATGGTGTAGCATGACGATCAGTAGGTAATGTCTCATCTGTAACTGTAGGCCCTAGAGGGGAAGGAGGTGAGTTACTGCGAGCTGCAGACTATGACAATCCACCTTCACAATAAGTACCTCCGAACATACCTTTAAACCTGGGTTGCATTACCTCACGCTCTCTTTGGTCCCATATTTTTACCTAGAGTTCACTGTTTATCAAATTTTCTACAAATATAAGAATATGAATTCAATATTTTACACAATATATGAAAAAAGGAAATAAGGCTATTTGTTGAATATCATATTCAAGTATAAACAACGAAAATGAAGGTTAATAATTATTAAAGTCGTAGAAAAAGAACAATAACAACCCACATTCAATAGGACGTAGGTTGATCTCTAACTAGTAGGAAGGTTGTTTGAAAAATTCTTACAGATACAATAATAAATCAACTTTAAATTTGAGTCTAGCGTATTGCATCGATTAATCACAATGATATAATTATTTTGTTTGATTCCATGTGACATGGGAGTCGGTAATGGTAAATGAGTCCCCGATGTCTAGATTCCCGAGAAATGTCCTGGCACGTTCAAACACACCAATTGAAATAGTGATACTTCTTCCCTTAGGTGTAGGCTTTTGAACACCTTCTTATAATAGCGTTTCTGCTATAGATAAAATTGTAGAGGATATAGTGACTGAGTTGCTGCTCTTAGTATGAAAGATTAACTCTCCAGATGAACTACTAACGGGAACATATTTTCCTAAAATGCAATCAGTATAGAACTTTTATAATGTCATATTAAAAATTCATTAAACGAACCAAAATTGGATATTAATGAATACCTGAACATCCAGACGAGTTTTGTGGAATTGACGAATTTTCCAAAAGAATCGATCTCCCTAATCCTTTATAGAATGTTGTGATATTGCTCTCGACTCTATCGGCATACATGTCATCTTTGAGATTAAAGAGAGCTTAAAATAACATGTAGTATAAACCATCAAATGTGAATATATATAATAACTTCATCAAAGGAAATGAGATATATATAATAAGGAAAGGGACGTTGTCTAGATCATACTAAACACCTTGAAGTAGAAGATCAGCCATAGAAGGCAAATGATTCTTAGTATATGAAGTGACAATTTTTCCTACATTGTTTATTCCTTAGGTTGTGACAATTTTTCCACATTCCTCCAAACAGAAGGAATTATTACCATCCAAAACCAGTCGCCATGTCAACATTCCTTGAATAAGATTTTCAATGAAATACTGTACATAATATATTGAAAAGGAAATAATTTATGACATTGATTAAAATATCCAATTACAAATACAAATCAATCACTATCATAACTTAATTGTAAATTACAATCATATTCTTCTTCGTAAGAATAAGAATCAAACTCTGGCTCCTCTTCAGATCTCTGACCCTCGTCATCCTCTCTAGATAAATTTTCAACATATTCGTTAAATGGATCGTTCAAAGGTTAATTATCATCATGTGATTGAAAAACACGTCTAGGTTTAACGTTACAAACTACCTACCAATCTGTCTTATCTCATTGTAAGCTTGGAAGAGGGACATAACACATTATTTCGCTTGCATAGCCAACACAAAAGGTTCAAATTGTCTCAATCTTCTTCGGTAGTTGATTTCAACTAGATTGTATTGGCTATGTACTTTTGTTCTAACATTTGGAGTCGGGTCATATCAGTCACATTTAAATATCACACATCGCTTAATTGGTAAAGTAGGGTTCCCAACTTCAAGTATTTCAATAATTTTTTCATAGTAATCTATCAATTCTTCTTGTATGGAAACTCCATTGTTTATTGTTGCCATGCTATGTCCATAATATTCTATATGGTATTTGTATCCATTCACAAAATACATCGGATACGATTTAACAGTTTATAGAGGTCCCTTTGTAAGATTACAAATGAACTTGTTCTCTATTGGATTTTCTAAGGCCTAAGTTTCTTCTAACTTCTTTATTATATCATCATGGGTGTTGCCTGGCATTATCTAACTTAACAATGCCTCATATAATCTAAATACATTATTATGTATTTCAGTAATGAATAACATAGAATTTTTAAGGAAGAAATAATCATGTTCAACTTGCTGCACGAAAGGTAGAACCTTTTAACAGTTCAATAAAATGTAATCATGTGCAACCTTAATTTCTTCCTTCATCAACATTCTTCTTGTTGCACGTCTTTATGTTCATCCAGGATATGTGAAAATAGACAAGTTACCATCAATATCACTTGTT
>JANITW010000188.1:62570-73424 GCA_027564335.1 Erythroxylum williamsii | reverse complement strand
TCAATATTATTTATGAATTTTATTTATTTAATAATTCTTTAATTTTTTAGTATATCATTAATTTTAATAATTAGAAGCTGTAAGATCCAAATCTTGTTCACACATACATCAACAACATGAAGATTATATATTATCAAATTGGTCAAATTCATGCATAATTCTGATTTACATTGATTTGGATAGAAATCGAATTGCGCCTAAAATTCTTGTATTTACAAACTCGGATAGGGAAAGTTTTAGTGTTTTACAAAGTTGAAAAAAATAAAAGAAGATTGACATTAATATATCAAATTAATTAAATCTTCGTGACAAGCTAACATAAACTCCTAGAGATTAGGATCTGGATTTCTTGAGCTGTTTTTTACGACTAGCAAACACTTCGTCGTGTCTCATTAGCCAAAACCTGTGTATTTCTTCAGCTTTATGACCTGAAATTCTTCCCGCGATCAGACCTGAATAGTTTGTAACACAAGAAAACTTGTAAGTTTAGTTTCCTCGTCATCTCTAAACAAGAAAACTTGGCTAACATGCACAACTAAGATTCTCACCGTGTCTATGAGGTCCCTTGGTGAAGGAAGTACAGCATCAGCATGATAATACTTTATACCCAAACCCCCTTCAATATTTACGTAATTAACCTCAAATCCTTGTTCTTAGATTCTGTCAATGTATTTGACCATTAGAATAGCAGCATCCCAGAAAATGTCCACCTACAAACATATGGGAGAGAGTGGGATTTGCTTAGAACATTGGAATTATGTCCCCAACGCACAGAAATGTAGACTTTTCCGGTTAACAACAATTGATTAATACATCAGTACTTGCCCACAGTCTACATCATCATACTATAAATGACAACTTTACCATTAGTACCAAAGAGGAGAATTTAAATGACAATGCAATATTCACGGGAATGTTGAAGACCACCATATGACACTAGTTCTAGACACTAAAATCACGTATACTTCACAATGTTAACTAAATCTTGGTATTCCCATAACCAAAACAATCATTCATCTTCTAGTGGCTTATTAGAAAACAAAAGAAAATGAGTCAAAAAGATTAACAATAGCTAAAACACCCATAGGACAAAACCTTCAAACTCATTTTGGAAACACTAAAAATTTAGGAAAACATAGAGCTGCAGTAAAAAACACAAGGTAAAGTGCACTATTTAAAGAAAACAAACCTCATATTAATAGCTTCCACCCACCCCCCCTTGTCCTCGTGTCGTGAGGATCAAAGTTAATAACAAACAATGTCTTAGAAGGTCTCATATTATTAGCTGATCTCCTTGAACCACCACCAGTAGGCCTTTTTATGCGTCGCTCTTGCTTAAAATCAAAAGAACAGAACAATAGTCAATAGCAAGTTCAAATCAATAACATCACTACAAACACAATCCTACAAAAGATGCCGAATATCAAATAATATAACACTATAAATATTCACAATTTAAAAAAAATGGATTTAATATCAACTACACAAATAATGTATTACCTTTGTCCATTCAACACAAAGTCTATGACCCTTGCGACCAAATTCCATCTGGTCAAGATCACGAATTGCATCTTCAGCATCTCTGTCATCTTCCATGTAGATAAAAGCAAATCCTACAAGCATGATCATTATAACATGTAAGCAAATAATTTCAATTGTACACTTTCAATAAATGCAACAAGATAAGAATCCTCCCGTCAAAGGATTCTTGAATATCAGAAAGGATTGTCTTCAAGAGCACTATACCAACCGGTTAAAACCAAACCCTCAAATAATATTTTGGCAACCTTCGTCAAATCTATAAACCAAGTGACCAGTAAAAGTAGTAACAGACCTTGTGTGATGGACTAAATGATGTCAAGGAAAGAGAAACCAAAAGTGGATGTGTCTTATGATGGGTCAGTGAATATAGTGTCTTCTCCATCTATTCTGCTGCCTCTGCTGTTAGGTCGGCAATGATTTCTATCTTGAAACATGTCCAAAATTGAAGGCTGGGCAAAACTTTAACATAGTACCATGTTCTTTTTAACCATTCACTACTCCACAGTCCATAACTAAAACCCCTCGGATATGCCCAAAATTACAACATCAAACCCTAACCACTGCATCTCCACCACAATAGCTGCAGCACACGGTGATGACTGGCATTAATATTAGATCCTCTGACAATGTCCCATCGTAACAACCCTGCACAAGCACCAGCACCGGCACCTCCTCCTCTTCCTTTGGTTGTGACTCTCAACTACATCGAGGACTGCGGCGTCGAGCAAGAGTCTCTCATCGGTGTCGCTGCCGTCGAGCATGTGCCTCTCAACCACCTCTCTGATGGGCAGATTGAATCAGCCACCACTGTCCTCCTCCACACTCTCGCATAACCTTTTCTCTACGTTTCTTAATCTTCTGCCTCATTGAAAGATCTGGTTTATAATAAATATAACAAAAATGAACTAAAAAATCCCAGAACACTAATAGAAGAAAAAGTTTTCTAAATTTTATAAGGAAATACCTTTGGATTTGTCAAGGAAGAAGAGGGAATCGTTAGAGACGTGGGAAAGAGAGTTGCCAGAGAGAGCGTCCCTTGTGGATTTTTCGAGAAAATCGCCTATGTCTTCGGTGCTTATATTGGCTCTCCATGCTTTCTTTGCCTTTCTTGAGCTTTTTGCTTTCTTCCCCATCTCTCTCTCTTCCTGTTTCTCTACTTTCCCCTGCCGTCGAAAATCAAAATCTCCTTTCTCTGGTCTCACTGTATACTGCTGCTTAGTCGCTGAACCGCCCTCTCTCTTATGGTGTTATTCTTATATTGTTTTGGATTTCTTAAACAAAATGCAACGTTTTATTGAATAAAATGTTGGGCTTGTTATTTTGTGATGTTTTAATAAAAAAATGTCGCAAAAAATGTACGTGAAAAAGTTAAAACTTTCGTGACGTTTTTTAAACGTCACAAAAAATCTTTATAATTCGCGATGTTTTATTAATAAAACGTCGCAAATTGTATTAATTTCTTGTAGTATTTTCTTATATGGAGCAACTGATAACATCATATTACATAGTATGCAATCAGCTAGCTTGCAGGAACAAGTTCCCAGCATAAAAAGAGACAAGCTAAGAAGCGCATGCATTTAGTTTGAATTAGAAATGAATCCAAAAATAGATGACTAAATGAATAGTGTTTAATCAAGTAGCTAATAAGCCTCCGGGAAATGGGATGTCAGTCTGAGGCAACCAAATCAAGTAGCTAATAACCCTCCGGAAAATGGGATGTCAGTCTGAGGCAACCAAGTATCTCCCATTGTGAAATTATAAACGGTGAAATTCATAGCCTGTGTAGCATTCATCAGAGTGTAACCAGGCCACCGCACTCTCATGCTAGTATTAGCTCCGGGACCGTAGTTCTGGAACTCCCCATAGTAAAGAGTGTCCAAGCCAACAGTACCGTTCCACTCCAGCCACCCAACTGGACTAATCACTTTGCCAATATAGGATTGCATGTACACGGTTCTTGAGTACAACTTCCATGGCCGACCCAAGTAGCTGAAGGTGGAGTTCAGGTCCATAGCCAGGTCAGGTGCAGCCTCAATGGTGCAGTTGTGAATGGAAATGCCAGTGTTTTGGTTCGGATCAGTACGCCCCTGTGCCGTGAATGCGTTCTTCTGGTTGGCCAATGGCTTGCGAGCGTAAAGGTGACAACTTTGAAACACAGCAGCTGCATTGCCGAAAATGAAGTCTACGGTTCCGTAAATGTGGCAATCCCTGTAGAATTGTCTTAAGGAGTGTACGTAGAGAGTGTCTTGATACCCTTCGAAACTGCACCTGTAAAACGTGGAGATGTCGGCGTTGTTCCGGACAGCAACTGCCTGATGCTTTTCTGGCCCAGCTGTGTTTCTGAATGTCACGTCCACTGCTAAAAACCGCTCCCCGGAAACAGCTGCAATCGTAACAATTTCTAATCAGTTCTAATTACTACAATTAGGTATAATAAATACAAGTGCTCTACCACTTCACATATATCATCAACCTCCGATGCCATTACTATTTATGTCAACCAAAATTAAAGAAATTATATTAACAAACCGAAGGTTGAAGAATTAAATGTAGTCCATCCATCGATGACGCTGTGATTCCCGGTGATGACATTGACAGTTCGATTGATTCCATCACCAATGAGCATGATGTTCTTCTTATGCTTGGGTACATTAACATATTCATAGTAGTAACCTTCCCTGACGTAAATTACAAAGTAGCCAGTTTCAGGGTTTGTATGGTTGGGAGCAAAAGCAACGGCATCTCCAATGGAAGTGAAATTGTCGGCGCCACTGGAGCTTACAATCACAGTATCGTTTATAAGAATGCCACTTCCCTCCGCAAGCCTTCGCTCCCAGCTACGACTACAACTGCTTAATGATTCACAGGAGCTTTTTCTCAAAGCCTGCAATAATATCAATAGGCATCTATAATTAAGTAGACTTTTGGTTAATTTGCACAAAACTTGATATTGTCATTAATATAAACTATTGTTGAAATATGATTGTTTTGTATCAAAATTTGACATGTAACAGATTTTAGTGAAACTAAGTCTATTTTTAAGAAATATATACTAAACTAATTAATATTAATTTTAAAAATAAAATGCCTATTTATAAAATCAAAATAATTCACAAATGTTGAAAATGATCAATTGTTAATAAAAGTTAAATTATTTTAAATATATGCACAATAAATATCTTTAATATTAAACTTATACATTTAGTTCACATATATTAAAATATTCTTAATTCAAATTGTAACCTTTTTGCAGTTTAAAATTTGTGTACATTAATTATTTTTATTTAAAAGTAAAAATAAATTATAAATATTGAAGAAATTTAATTATAGTAAATTTTAATTATTTTAAAAAATGTGCACGCTTATTTATTACAACTACACACACATATATATATCAAAATATTCTAATTTTTAAGTACTGTTATTTAAAACATGCATGTATAATATATTATGATGAAAGCAACTACTGTTTGTTAATAATTTATTATATATTATAACATTTAAAGTATAATATAAAAATATTTGAATATGTCATTACAAAAAATCATATTTATTTTTAAAATGTTATTTATGCTAAGGTGATTGTAATTATTCTCCATGTGAAAAGTGAATGTGATTGTAAACTTCTAAAATATTAAACTTTTATTATAACAATTACGGTATAATATAAAATTAAAAAATAACACTCATTTATTAAAGTATATCATAATTGATTTCATGTATTACTTTAATGTGTCTAAAAATATTTTCATAATTAATCTATATTATTAGAAGTGTATTGCACTATTTTAAGTTTATTATACAATTTTCACATAGTTTTAAAAATTATACACTACAATTAGCAATTATACATGTATTTTTAGTGATTCTTATATTTATTTCTTTACGTCTATAAATATCATTCGCATCTTTACATTTAAATTTTTTTTTTTGGGTAATCGGCATAGGAGAACACGGCCAAAGGTAGGTAGGGAAGTAGGTAGGTACATAGTATTAATTAGGCTATTCAAGTTCTAGACGAGTTTTGATAGCCTTTGACCTAATTATTTAGTTTAAAGAATTATTACTTCAAAATTAGTAGTTCAACATTCATAAAGCATAAATTAATCGGACGCATGGACTCACTGAACTGTAAAACGAATTTCGATACCTTGATGAGAGTTTCAAGAGGTTCGCGAACTGCGCTGGTTGTGGAGCCTCTTCCTTGGTGAGACTCAGAGCCTTCTTTCCTCTTATGTTTCAACTTCTGGTTCAATGAATGAGTGACCAATCCAAGAGACACGCTATACAACTTTGTGCCATTTGACATAGGTGCATATATTGCATTAACAACGCCACTCTTCGTCTCCACCAGCTCGTCCCAGCAAGTCTGTTGGTTCGTAACTATCCCACTTAGAAAGCTCGTAATTCTCTCCACCAACTCATTACTAAAAGACTCTGCCATTTTCAACTCGGTAGATATCGTCTCTAAATACTCAACATTGAGTTCCATGAGCTCCCGACAATCGTCCAACGCTCCAATCTCTAGGTGGGTCATTCTGGATCGTTGCTTTCTGTGAAACAAGTAGTAGTCTATGGCCTTGGAGAATCGGCGTGCTTGTTTCAGGCATTGTTTCACTGAGAACTCACCGTAGTCAAAAGGGTTATGTGGAGATGAACGATAAGTTGATAAGATTGAACGGCAGAGCTTGGGATAGAGAGTGGATGCGCAGGCTTGGGAAGGTAGCTGCGGAGGAGAACGGGCAGAGATGAAACAAGCTGGCGACGTCAGAGAAAAGATTGCAAAGAGAAATAAGGATGATGTAGGTAACATCCTGGGATTGCTTTGGCTGGTTTAGTTTCTTAGGATTCTGGGTATGGCACACATTTACAGATACTATACATTTATATTATGTGTACGTTCAGGGCCTACAAAAGCGCGTTGTCAATGTTGCCTGGGGTGGTGTTCTGATTGTCGGTTCCATCAGTTAATGAGCGCATCAGACACCCGAAAGGACCTGTAGGCATTCGCATCTCATTGGTTAGACCAAACTTCCCTTTGAAAGGGTGGGTTAAAATCAATTTGAATGGGGCCACTAATATGGACGATACTTTTGTTACGGTCGGTGGACTGATTAGGGATTGTCATGGGAGGTGGCTCGACGGTTTCCTACACCACATCAGATCAGGATTGTCCCTTATTGCGGAACTCTGGAGAGTTCACTTTAGACTCAATTTAGCTTGGAGGTTTGGGTATCGATGGGTCATTATGGAAGTTGACTCGCTCGAGGTTATTAACATCCTATCCTCCCCCAGCCCAGTTTTCACTGATGATCTTCTTTTGGTTACAAATACTCGGCAACTTCTTCATCGAGAGTAAGACATACAGTTACAGCACGTGTTTTGAGAAGGGAACTAGAGTGCGGACCAACTGGCATCTCTTGCGACATACTTCAGTCCGAGACTGCACATTCTTCAGGATCCCCCGGCGATCGTTCGGAAATCACTCATTTGCGACCAACAGGGCGTTTTCTACCAGCGACCCTATGCTAGTTAAGGTGCTTGTTTTCGTTTTGTTTTGTTTTTAATTGTGTATCTTCCTTTTCAGGTTAAAAAAAATAGTGCATCAGCATTTACATTGACTTGATAGAAGACTTTGAGGAGTGCACCAAGTTGCGTATGGAAAGATATCCCAAAAGATAAAAAATGCACTCCGTGAGATGTAATCTATCGGAATGTTTTTCAGACTCTTGAGCTTTTTCATCAACATCCAATGGCAATGATTTTTAACCCTGCCTTCATAATCTCTAGTCTACCAGGGCTTGTATGTCTCACGCCTCTTAACCCTCTCCACGGTCCCGCATGCCATAGCATTCATAGCCTCCCACCCGTGGAACTCCTCCTCCATCATCAATATCCAAACTTAATCAGAAGCGGAAAAGTGCTTCCTGTAACCTTGTCACGAAGAATGGGGCATCATGGGATCCATTTATCACAGAAAGAACAAAAAAATTAGTTTCATCTTCCTAATTAAGGCAAGGACAGCATCCCCTGGTCAGCTCAATTCGTCAGTTTCATGATGCAGGTGCTTGAACCGGTTTAGACAATTAACTGCAGGCACTTCATCTCATAGTCATTTTTAAGTTCTCGATTGGGATTTTCTCCCAATGGTGTGCTGGAGCAGGATTGTACTCGAATGGAACATTGAAGCGATCACAATATTTAGCTAGACAGCGTCCATTCTCCTCAATCATTCTGCCAGGATTTTAGGTTTTTTTTAATTTATAATTTTTAGAATTTAATTTCACGCATACCATTAAATAATATATGTGTCTTCCATTGTCCCAAAAAGGTAATTTGATGTGGCAGATAATAACAGTTTATTTATGTAAAAAATTAAAAATTTAAGTATTTTATTGTTATTTTTTATAAGTAAAGTAAATATTATAAAATTGAGTATAAAATTGAGTAAGAATGGACATTTTTTTGTAATTAACCCTATATTTATCATGTTGAGAAAGAATATGTAATAAAAACAAAATTTGTAATAACAAAATGAAATAAGAATAATAAGAAAATTTTAATAAAATTTGGTTAATTAGATAAGTTAAATCCTTAAAATTTAAGAATATTTGATTTTATATCGATTTATTTTCTTCTAATAAAGATTACAAATTTCACACATATATATGATTTACATAGGTATAATTAATTATAAAGTTTAACTGATATAATCTCATACAATTTTTCTCTTTTAATAAACTTAACCTAATTTGAACATGATTTTAATAAAGTTTAAAATCCTTTTTAAATATGAAATTCACCAAGAATATGTTTTTTCATTGTGAACATGGTCATGTCTTACATCGTGTTTTTATGTATTCTTTTTGAAACATGAATATAAGGTCTAATATGCGTACAACCTAGGCCTAGGATTGGTATGGAAGCTCGAATCTATTCGACCCCACCCAACTCAACCCAACCCAAAATTTATAGACACTACTCGATTTGGCCTATGCATTTTAATTTATGAAACGACATCATTTTACTCTAGGTAAAATGACATCGTTCAACACCTCTTGATCGGCTCTTCGTATCGATCTAAAGATCAATCCCTTGGAAACCGAATCAAAAATAATAAAATTCCAAGGATTGCAATACAGGATGCAACATCGGGTTCATTTAATTGGAACCAAGTGAAAAAGATTTAAGCTAGCCTAATTGTCAAAAATTGCAATCAAAGTTGATAAAATGGGGGTTTTGGTCATTAAAAAGAACTAAGGAAATTTAACTAAATTAAAGGACAAAGTATAAAAAGTATATTTTTTTGGATTTTAAGTAATTAAATGAAATTGAAAATTTAAGTAATAAGCAAATGATAATAAATCCTCTTGAAAACGAGCTTAGGTTATCATGGTTCAAAACAATTTTCGGGAAGTGAAATTCACTAAGTTTTCAAGTAACTACCTTAAAGGCTTCTTCTCAAGTCCAGGATCTTGATCAATGAACTCCATTTCTTAAGACCCCATTAAGTGCTCTTAAGCCTTAGATCCTTAAGGGTTTTTTTAAATCCAAAGTTTTAATCAACGAACTCCGTTAACTAAAACCTTGTTAAATGCATCTTAGTGTGTGTAATGGACAAGTTAATGCAATGGGTCAATTGGCTTAAGCACAATCTCAATATAAAACACAACTAGGCAGATAAAGAGGGTTAACACAATCACCAAAAGACATATATGAAACTTCATATATTGAGTATCAAAGTTCTACATTAACCAATCCATAACACAAGACATCGTTCAACACTTGATTAAACTATAACCAAGCTAATCTAATTACACAGTAGTAAGCCCTAACTCAGGAATTTACAACAATGAAATTAGACTTGACGATGTAAGTTTAACTCCCTTTTAAAGAACCGGTGAACTCAAGCCGATGCTACATCTTTAAGAGGAAATATGGTTTAGCTAAGCATGACTCCGGATTCTCTCACGACTGTTAAAGATCGGAGGACATCCATGGTTGCAAAAGAGATGGTGGTGATGGTCGGGGATGAATAAAGTGGAAATGATAGTGGAAAAGATAATCGCCTGCTGTCTCCAAAGTCTCCAAAAGATATCTTTTTTTTGGCCTAAAAATAGCAAGGCTTTTAAATGATGGATGTGGGTCGGGTCGGTATAGTCAGAGATCTTTCCAAATGAAGTTCGGATATTTTTTTGCTCACCGCAGCGAGATGATTCTTAGACGTCGCGACGTGCTCCTCTTGATCCTCGTCGCGGCGTGCACCCCAGCGTGCACTTCTTGGATCCTCAACGTGGCATGCTGCTTGCATTACGTCGCGGCGTGCAGACTTCTTCATGCGCCGCGACGTGTTGACTCTTCTCATCCTTTTGACTCTCTTAGTCCTTTACAATATAAACAACAATTTACAGTATCAATTGTCCTTGGAAAAATTATGATGGAATTAATGTCAATTTGTGACAATTTTACTATCAAATTGTTTAAAGTGTAAGCTCACTATAAGGGACTAATTAAAGCACAAAACCACAAATTAAGAATCAAAAAGTACATTAAGAACAGTAAAATGTAGCCAATTTATATAATAAACTTGGGCTCAGTAGAATTCCCCCACACTTAAACCTTTGTACTCTTGGACAAAGTTTATAAGAGTCAAAAAGATACAAGTGTAAAAGAAAAATCCACCCATGCTCAAAACAATAATAGGAAATTGACACAAAACACTTTCTCAGAATTCAATCAAAGCAGATTGAAAGAGTGCTAATAAAACAACCACTAAAAGAATTTAATCCAAGAGATTGAACAAAAGAGATGTCACTCAAGATAAAGTGTTTGCTCTCACCTCCCTTGTGTTAGGGATATTGTAACTCTCAATCTGCTTAATCCATACTCTACCATAAGCTTGTATCAGCTCTATTTCTCCACTACAAGGACTATGATTTTAAAGATCAAGAGGACTTTTCAGGGTTGTAATGTGCGGAGGGCTAGATGAATGGATGGAATGAACGAAAGAAAAGATATGAACACATGCACTAAAATTATGAATGGATGTCAATAGTTGAACTAATAATGACCTTTTTTTTTCTTCTTTTTTTTTCTGTTTGTTCCTTTTTGGAACACACTTTTTCTGTTGCTCTTCTTTTTCTTTTTCTTCTTTTTTTTCTTTTTTTTCTTTTTTTTCTCTTTTTTTTTTGTTTTGAAAGAGGAAATGCAAATTAAACTAATGACATCATATGACATGTTTGCAAGTGCTCATACATAATAAGGCTCAATGGGCTAGCAAGGGATAAGTGTTTAAGGGACTGTGTTTGGGAA
>JANITW010000188.1:46993-62470 GCA_027564335.1 Erythroxylum williamsii | reverse complement strand
GATATGTATGAGTGTATATAAGAGTATGAAAAATTTGAGATTTGTATATGGATGAATTTCCAATGTGGGAATTATTTTTATTTGATTCAAATGAGCTTGAATATGATGGTTATAATAAAAAAAAATATACCGGGTTTAGATAGTCTAAGTTTCCAACGCGATCATGTTTCTCTGTTCGTTGTTTCCGAATGTCGGATTTGTTTGCTTTGGTTCGATCCGTTTTGTATCCGTTTTCGTTTCCGGTTGGGATCCGGTTTTCGGATCGGGTCCCAACAGCTTGCGCACGCTGCGACGTGGGCGCCTGCCCGCGCCGTGATGTGCGTGACCAAAAACCTCCCAAAAATTTGTTTTTTCGACATTTTTCATCTACATACTTCCCATTTTTCACTAATAAATCATCTCAACCCTAAATCATCATTCCTACTTCATTTCTAAACTCATTCCAACCCAAAATCAACCACAAACACAACATAATCATTAACCTTAGAACCAAACATATGCTTTTACCCATTCTACAACTTCTCACACATAATCCTCTTCATTTTCACTTCTAACTATCACTAACATGATTCATTCAACAACTCAAGAAGGGTTGAGTCTTGTACTTACTTGTTTAGCTCCAAGATTTGTCAAATTCTTCAAGATCTCCAAACACCCTAATTTTCCTCTTCTTCTCTTCTTCTTCCACAACTTCTTCTTCCCTCTTCAAGAAAAACACAATAACTTCTTCTTTTTATACCCTTAATAAGTGTGAAATGCCCAACTTGCCCTTCCATTAAACCTTATAGCCTTATATGCTTAAGTGACTTGACTAAAATGCCCTTATGCATTCTTACCACTTTTAATACAACCAAACCATATAATAAATTCTACTCAAATTTACATAACAAGTAGATCCAAAACTTTATCCATCAACTCTCATAATTTATTTAAATTATGCTTTATTCAATAAGAAAAAATTCGGGGGCCAACAACTCTCCCCCTCTTAAAAGAATTTCGTTCTTGAAATTCTTATCTAATTGATCAAGAGTGCAGGATGTTCTTGCATTTCTCATTTAACTTCATCACTCGAATACTTTCTTTTAACTAACCGTGTTCAACAGACTCACTCTTTCTTTCAATCCCTTATTTGGCCATTCACTTTCTTAATTAGTTCCTTATTATTTTTCAGATCACTCACAACTTTTCCCACTTCCTGTGTCGATAAAACCAATATCATATCATATCAATATTTCCTTAATGTACTCAAGTATATCACATTTCGAGCTAGGATATAGCGCTAACTCATAATAATTTCATATAGACCAAATCCTTTGTCCTAACTTGAGCACACCTTGTACCCCATGTAAGTACACCCCTTTCAGGGTGATATCCTTAGAGACAAATCATCTTTCACTTGATAATTCACATCACTTTAGTATCAATACATTTAACTCTTATGTCTATCTCACTGTATGCCATGTCTTTGGTACGGATCCGCCTAATTTATCCATCTTTCTTGAATCACTTAATATCACCTGTCCATAACGTCTCCAATTCTAGCTTCAATGACCAGTAGGCCTTACTCATCATAATACAAAAATGATG
The DNA here is from genome assembly GCA_027564335.1 of Erythroxylum williamsii. NCBI lineage: Eukaryota > Viridiplantae > Streptophyta > Magnoliopsida > Malpighiales > Erythroxylaceae > Erythroxylum > Erythroxylum williamsii. Next base: position 60,883 of record JANITW010000188.1, on the reverse strand, counting down.
ACTCTTTCTGTCATCAAAATCCTCATACAGTATGCTATTGAAATCACGATGACAACAATTGTGATGCTTAAAGTCAAATAGAACCATACATTGTTGTCATGTTCCTATGAACTCCAAGCTATAAGCTTCAAACATATCTCCGACAATTAAGACCGTCGACAATTCAAACTTTCAATCGCTTGACATATTTCTTCTAGGATGTATAACTTAAATCACCATTTGTACTTTTCTGACGGTCCCTGTGCTCAATCATCTTTACCGGCATGCATACTTTTTATCTCAATTACCCAGCATCATTTTTCCTACTCGAACTCAAAATTCACATTCATTTTCGATTTCTTGGTAAGGTTCACAATTTCTGAATCCTCAATTTGAGCTTTGTTCATGTGAAACTGATCTTACATTTTCACTGACTAATGGCACTTCATTTGCCCTGAATTCGAATCCATTCAGCACTCCTTATTCCTGTTGGGACCTGATCTCGGGATCGGACCCCAACCGAAAAACGGAACGAAAACGAAAAACAAAAGCGGACGAATCCGAAACAGAACCATAAGGCAAAAACATATCGACAAACGGAAATAAATCGAAAAGCAAAAATGAAAACAAAATGGCTCAGAATCAAATGCGAATCGAAACAAAGCAAACAAACAGGTCAATCTACTTAAACAAATTTTCGACATCTAAGAACACAAAAACTTAGGAAGGCTAAATTAGCGTTGGAAACAAAAAGACAATCTCGATCTAAGAAAATCCGAATTCCGATATAAATTTTCTTTTTTCTTTCCAGTCTTATCCACCTTTATTCAAACTTATACAAATTGAATAATATAATTTCCCCTTTTTGAAAATTCATACTTAAACAAAAACTCAATTTATTCGCTTCTTCTTAATCATGCAATAACTCAATCTCATCTGTAAAACAAAACATCTATCTTAATCGTATTTTTCTTTTTCTTTAGCCAAAAACACTTATCCATATACTATCATACAAAAATCGGGCAGCATAACAGCTGTATTTTACAAAACCCAAAAACCTGCAAATAGTTTAAAACTCACTTCTATAAACCAACTCAATCAAACCACACAATTCCTCGGACCTCCTGTCCGGAATCCAAACTCAATCAAAATCTCATTATCCATATCCAATTCACATTCATTTCTCAATTCAATATACAAATCATAAATCATCATACACAATTTCATAATTCAAGTCCTTATACAAATTCATAATTCGACCCAAACACAACCTAATATACAATTCCTTAACTCAACCCAATATACCAATTTCATATACCATATCCATGTACAATTTCATACTCAAGTTCAGAATTCATTTACATTCCAAAATAAATACACTACAAACTTTAATGGCATTCCATGCCATATACAATACCAATAATTCCAAAAACATACAACACAAAACGAACAAAATCGAACAAAGTCTTGACTTCTTTCATCCGATCTCCTGCTCGATACCTGGAGATAGGGATGAAAGGGGGGTGAGCCTATAGCTCGTGGATAACATGTTTATAAATTGAACAATAAGCAAAAGCCATTTCTCAAATTTTTTGCCATTTTATAAAGGATTTCACAGAAGAAATTTCATCGAATGCTTATTTCATAAACTTTTCAACTTTTCAAAACATTTATAAACAATTCCCAAAACTTTCACAGTTGAAAACCTCATTTTCTCATTTCTCAAAAATCTCAAAATTTCTTTTCACAAATCATGATCAATTTTAAAGACATGAATGCATCACATGATCAACAAAATCAAAAACACATAACACATCATAATGGTTGGGGTCGGTCCAAAATGGAATATACTGCACATTCCCGCATAGCAGTCCTGTGCAGTTGTGAACAGAATGTACTACACTTTCCCGCATAATGGTCTAATGTAGCTGTGACTTATGGGAGTTCGAAATCAGAACTCCAGTACCAATAGTGGGCCGGCGGGAGAAGCCATTAAAAATTAGGCAGTGCACTGACTTAAACTTATGGGACCTAACCACACCCACATAACACATCACACTTGAAAATTCCAATTGCCCGAAGGCACGTTTCGAAAACTTAAATTTTCATATCGTGTCATACTAGACACATTAATATTCACAATCACACATACTTTCATATTGCAATTCTCCATACACATATTCTATAGCAAACCACAATTCATAAATCATTTTCATAACAATTCAAAATCACATTCGATTCATAAAAATTCATAAATATGCAATACTTTTGATAATTTGTCAAAATCGTTCATAAATAATAAATGAACAAATGTATCAATTTTCATAAATAACAAATCCTTCAAGCATAAAGAATTTCAGAAAATTTTACCCATTTATCAAATCACTTGAAACAATAAATCTAACCTTTGTAACAATTTTCATAATTTCAGAAAATTTCTTAATTTATCAAAACATTTTAAAACTTGTAACAATTTTTCTAAACATTCAGAAACAAAATAAAAATTTCATACTTTCTTTATAAATTTTCCGAAAACATATACTTGGCTTATAATTCAAAATATAAACATATTACCCACCTCATTTCCATGCTAGAACTTTGTCCCAAACTTCAATTCTCCAAAGCCTTTCCTTAATTTTCCCTTATTTCTTCTCTAATTTCGGATTTTCTTGTCTTGGAAGGAAGCTCTTGTCTTCTTCCACCTTTTTCTCTTGAAATAAGCATCAAAATCTTGCTTGAAGACCCAAAAATTCGAAAACATAGCTTCTCTTTCTTCTTTCCTCCTCTTCTTCTCTGAACTCCACCTTCCTCTCTTCTTCTTTTGTTTCTTTCCTTTTAATTTTGTGGGATGCACCTCTTAAACGACCACCTCTAGTTTTATATTGCCATGTCATTTAATGAGTGATAAATGACCAAATTACCCTTCCATATAAGCCTAAACCTTAACTCTTTAAGTGATCTCCCAAAATTGCCCCTGAACTTCTTTTTAATTCAAACTTATTTTAGGACATTTTCCTAACCACCAAATGAAGGAATTTACTAAAACTTCCTTCTAGAGAAATGTTCCTTATTTTCTCAATTTCATAACGCCACAAAAATCGTTTAATTTGGTGTACTACATCAAAAGTTATAGTCCAAACATTTCGGACTATCATTTTGCTAACACATTTTCCAGCGATTTGCTTCTATCCGAAAATTTACATTCTTAAAGACTAAATTGAAATTCGAATCCTTCATAAAACTTGTATCCCTATTTCTCTAATTTAATCCAAATTAATAATCACCTCATTTGGATGACTAGAGAAAACGTTATAGCCAAAATACTTTCAGCTTTTACTATTCCCAGACTGAACACTAAACCCGACTTCATGTCAAAAATTGAAAATCTTAGGGGCTTAAATGAAATTTAATTCCTTCATATGAATTATATCCCCATGTTTCTATTTTATTTTTCATCAAGAATCAGATCAATAGGATCTCAACAGATCAAGAATTTCTCATAAGACTGAACCATATTCAGAAAATTATCTAACTTATTTAGATTAAATCCATCATCCTCAATTTAATCTCAAAAATTCACAAATTTCTATTCTGATGTAGATAATTGTCTTAGAAATCCAACGCATCAAAAACTAAGTCAATCGGATGTCTGACAGAAAAGATATAATCAAAAGATTGGACAAAGGTCGGATTATAAGCAAAAGACCAAAATAAGAAAGAAGCAAAAACGGAGTCGCAACGTGGGAGGAACAAAAACGGCGTCGGATTGCGCGTTGGGTGAGTGCACACTAATCAAACATCAAAATCACATCTTGAATTTTTCACATAAATCATAGCTCTAAGCATCTATTTTGTTTTGAAGCAAGAATCACCTTAATCGGAGCTCTATAGCTCAAGATATGCTTAAAATTCCAAAGTGTGTTTATACCTTAATCATGCTCTTTAACCTGACCTCTCACTTTTTTATAATCAAACTTTTTCATCTCAAAACCAAAAGCTACCAAATTTCATTGAGAGATAAATTCATGTCTTAGAAATCTATCGCCTTAAGAATCACTTCATTCAGAGGTTAGACAAGGGAGTTATGATCAAAAGAATCTAACATGTTCATTACCTCAATCAATTTGTACCTATCTTGGCGCGATTGTCATAACTTTCACCAAAAATGTCGGATTAGTTTCGTTCTTGAACCATTAGAAAGAAGACTTCGAGATAGAAAACTATCATGAAGACCACAAAGTCAGATACTACCTCTAAAATGGTCAAAATCGCGATTTTCGCAAGCTGACATGTCTGTTTAACGGACATGAATCGAGCTTAGAGTCCCAAATGACCCGAGAAAGTCCGTTAAACGGGCATCCATGTAATGGACATGGGCAGTGCAAAGGGTCCTTTTTGACCCACAAAGGTCCATTAAACGGACATGGGGTTCCCAAACCCTCTCCAATGCTTTCTGCCTCCAATCTAACATCATATACACTTATAAACTTCACAAATCCACTTATTCAAATGCCTAAACACTTCATAACAATCCAAACAACAAATTCATTTCACAATCTTCTCAAATCTCAACTCATTTGGTTCATCAAAACCCTAATTTCCTATCAATCCCCAAAGCTATCACAACCACAAATCATAACAATATCCTAACTTGTAACAATCGTATCTTTTCATTCCGATATCCTAAATTTGCATACTATATGGAGTCGGAAAGCTAAGAAGATCATCTATAACTTTTATCAAGACATCTTGGTCAAAATCATCATAGATTAATACAGATTTTTTTTTGAACTCAGAACACACAATTTACCCTCATGAACACAATATAGTATGCAAATCTATAACACAATACATATACAAAAACAATCATTTCATACATTTGATATTTCTAAATTCCACTAAAAGATCGGGGTCCAACAATCTTGAAGAATAACTAACTGATGTTTTCATGCTCATATATGCTAATTTTTTTTATATGGATGAGCATATTCTTTCAATGGAGGGTGTTCTAATCCAATACCAAAAATATACCTACAAATAGTTCTAATTCAGTACCAAGTGAAGAAATGATTTAGGTTAAAAGAGTAGGTTCATTAGGACCTGATATTTGAAATCACTTCATTAAGCCTAGATTAACAAATAGAGTAAAAAAGGTTGAATATAAGTATTGTCACAAGATGTCGACCAGGAGTTCTAATGTTGAAATTTCTCATTTGAAGAGATAAATCGAGTTATGCAACAAAAAAATTTTTGAATCAGAAGTTCAAACAATTTTTAAACCTTAATCTAATAAAAAGGAAGAGTGAAATAACTACTATAAGTAATGATAAAAACAAATTGATCTCTCAACCGACACACTTTACCTAACCGTTAAGTGGATATGAAGTAACCTATTAGATAGCCATAAAAACATCCAAGATCTCTCTCTAAATGTCATGTTAGCTTCATGTGTGAAGTGTTTTCAAGGCTACCCACTTTCGTGGTCATCCAAATTGATTTCCTAACTCCATGTATCAATGAAATCAAGGCAAATAAAGTTCATATCTTATAAGCATTAAAGCAAACCATACATTAAACCAAAGTGAGTTTTTACATAATTATGGTAAGAACAACCCTAAAATCTACTTAGAAATCCATTACAATCATTAATAAAATCCTAAAAATGGTCCATACATCTTCTCCAAACAATAACTAGACAAAAACAAATAAGAGAAGGAAGAATAAAAGGCTTATGAGTTGAAGAACAAATCTAAAACTTGGTGTGGCAGCTTTGGGATCTCTTGAAATCCATAAAAAAATTTGTCTATCTTCACCTTTTTATGTGTTGCACAACCCTCTTTTCTTTCTAGGGTTTAAAATGGAGTTTTATACCCCTTTGGATGCTTAAACCAACTTAGGATGGTTATGAAGCAAGCTGGAATTGCTAGTTGGAAAACTGGAAAATTCCAATTTTCATGTAGGAAATTCTAGCTTTCTCCTTTGATACCTACAACAAGTTCACATGCAAGTAAGTTGATAATCAACACAAACAAGGTCCAAATCCTGCTTAAACATTGACATACAACCATGTAAAATGTATATACATCAAAACACGGGAAAAGCATGCAAAACCTAAGCTTAAAAACCTTCATTTATAACCTAACAAGCAATTTATCGTATACAATCACATACACATGCAATTTATTTGAAAATAACACAAAACCTAGGCTAAACATCATAGTATGTATATTAAAGTATAAATTATCACATAAAATAACTTAGACAATCCTATAACAAATATCACTTATCAAGTCCCCCACACTTACACTTTTGCTTGTCCTCATTATATTAAAACTTTGAAAACAAGCTAGACTACTAATAAAAATCATATGAATTACTCAATAAAAAAAAGAAACTAACTGTTGGGTTACCTCTCAACCAATACTTCTTTATAAGTATTTTAGTTAGACTTCTTATCAAGGCCTTCATCAACATAGATCTATGAAAAGTGGTCCGATTCCACCCATCTTCCTAAATAAGAGCTCATGAGCATGAAAATAGGAACAAAAAAAGAAACTAATAATTAGGTTACCTCTCGACTAGTGCTTCTTTATGAGCCTTTTAGTTTGACTTCTTATCAAGCCCTTCGTTAATCTAATTCTATAATAAGTTGTTTGATTCCACTCATCTTCCCAAATAAGAGCTCATTAGCATGAAAATAGGCCACATGTTGCAATATAGCAAGGACATATAGTATCAAATTTAAAAAAACCAAGCAAATATGCTGATGCATTTTGTAGTAACACATTATAAATATAACAAGGAATTATAAAACCCCCTAGATTATCAGATGACTCTAACAATTTATTATAGGAAGTAGGAGCCTTCCATACTTAATATGGTGACCTCAATAGCCTCCTTATTTTGCTCCTCCTCTTCATCTTCATCTTCATCTTTCTTCTCTTCCTAGATAGTAGCTTATTTTTTTTTTAATCTCTGGCTCTTGTTCACTGTTCATAATTATCATATTCACTTTTTCCCTCAAATTTAGCTTGGTGTATGCAAATAAAACACATGACTATTCTTAAAAAATAAGCTCAAAAAGCTATCATATCAAAAGTTCGATGTTATGGAAAGAGGCAAACAACTCTTTAGTTTCATGGAGGGTTGCCTTTGTCATAGTAATGGATTTTATAAGGAGCTCCTCAATATGTTAATCCTCCTCTTGTTGCTATTGTTATAAAAATGTAGGTGAAACTTAATCATTCCATAAACAGTCAGGGAAGTTGCTCCATCCCAAATTACAAGTATCAATATAAGAGATGTTTTGTGGTTTATTCTCTATGTAAATTGGATGTTCCCATATGTAGTTTGGTGCTTAGAATTTATGATAAGTGTGACAACCACTACAAATGTTAGAATACATGATGCATACTGATTGAGCTTACGATTACATGTTACCATACATCTCATTCCAAGCTTTCAATATAATTATAATCTCCTAGAAAACACCATCCTCTCCTTCTTACCAATGTGTTTTTAATAGCTATAGAAATGAATACCCAAATCCTAAAAATAACAAAAAAAAGATCCAAAAAATCCAAATAAATAAAGAATAAATGCAAAAGAAAAATAATGACTACATTAATAGAAATTTAGTGTATCTAATTATATCACAGTTGCAACAATAGTGTCAAAAACTTGATTGATTTGTTTTATCACAAGCACACAAAGTAGTTGCAATTAGTACTAAAGAGTACAAGTCAATCTTATAAGAACTGGAATACTAGTACTAACCATCTTTTTATGATCTAGTCTAGCAATTATGGTGATTGAGATTGATTCAAAATTAGAACAGTAAAATAAGAAAAATAAACTTAATTTATTAACTCGAACAAAAATTAAACTTTGATATAATTAACGAAGATAGCAGTACCCAAAATTCAATTCCCCCTATGACCTCCTGCAATTAAGACTTCACACATAAATTTAATATAGAGTTCATTAGATTGTGGAAATTCCTCAATTATGTCAATATCTTTCTTATGACCATTAACAAATAATAATAGGTTGACTAATCAAAGTGTCTTTCAAATTAAAACCCCTAGCATTGCATTAATAGATTTATGAATTTTACTATTATGTTTAACCTAAATCTATAAGATATATGTCAACATATCTCTAGGTTTACATGTAACTACTTTCAATTATTTTAGATCCATTCTTACAAAGGATTTCTCAATTTCAATCGCATGAAATCAAACATGAATTAACATAAAGAAATATCAATTCAAGATAAATAAAGAAGATATAATTAAATCTGAATGAAATTAAATAATAAAATAAATTTACCATAAGGTCCATTTTGAGATTCATCTTATTTAGGCACCATAAAGGATTTAGTTCCTAATTATATGAAAAATTTCAAATTAAAAGAAACACATAAAACTAAAAGAATCATGATGGAATCTCTTTTAAGCTTGATGAAATCTACTTTGGATTGATGGAAATTCACTATAAATAAGTGTTCTTGTTTGCCTTTTATTCTCGATGCCATTTTTTGTCTTCTATTTATTTTTCACGAGCTTTCTATTTACTTCTCCTTCTAATTTTGCATTTTATATTTTGAAAATTAGGTTCTTGGGTGAGACATAGGTGTGATGATGGTCTTACACTTTAAAAATCATAAAACTCTTAAATCTAGAGTAAAAATGGGCTCTAAAGAGCTAAAATGTGGGAGGATCTGACTTATATCAAAGCTTCATTAGTGAGTCCCTAGATGGTTATTGGAGACTTTAATTGTGTCTTAAACTCTTCAAAAGTTCATGGGAATAGACTTCACAATTCTATTAGCGGAGAGCTGAAAACCTCTTTGGGCTTACTAGATCTCTTTGATCTGATATATGTAGGCTTCCACTTCATGTGGACAAATAAAAAGCAAAGGAAGGGCTTCACTAGGAGAAAGCTAGATAAGGTTTTGATTAACCATTTCTGGACTAATCAATGTCCTGGTTTATTTGCTTAGTTTGGTCCCCCTATGCGCTCTAATCACTCATTTATGGAAGTCATTATCCGTAATAGTCATTACCATCATAATTCTCCTTTTAGGTTTTCAATTTCCTAGCCTTTAGATAAGGGTTTTTGGATCTAGTAAAATAGATTTAAAAGATAAGGATCTAAGGTTATAAGTCTTTTCAGCTAATGAGAAAGTTGAAATTATTGAAAGGCAAGCTAAAGATTCTTGTCAAGGATAGAAACCCTTATGCTCAAGGTTTATATTATGCAAAAATGAAGTTGAAGGAGCTATAAAAACAAACTTAATCATCATAATATATATTTCAAACATAAGGAAATAAAAGCCTTTGAAGGTTACATTAGGGCTTTACAGGAACATAATTCCCTAATGTTTCAAAAGTAAAGACTCAATTGAATGAAGGAGGGGGATGCTAACACCAAAATCTTTCATAATTCTATTATTGCTAGAAAAAACTCCAACAAGATTCTCTACTTGCTAGATAGGGACAATAAATTTGTGAAAGACTATTCTTCCATTCACGATTTGGTCTTTGCTACTTTAAAGGAATTTTTAGTTTAGGGAACTTAGATCAACTAAGCTCTCAGACCCTGACTAACCTATTAGGACATTCAGCTCCCTTGGATGTTGTTTATAGGAGGAATTATAGAAACCAACTTCTATAATGGAAATCAAGGAATGCCTATTCAGTTTGGATCTAAGAAAGGCTCTAGGGCCCAATGGCGTTAATGCATTCTTTTCTCAATTTGCTTAGGACATCATCGACGATTTGATAGCTTAGGTGGTATAGGAGTTCCTTTCTTTAAAAAAAGGTTAAAGAGCTTAATTCTTTCCTTATCTACCTTATTCCTAAGATTCCCAATGTAATTATTCTCAAGGATTTTTGCCTTATCTCTTATTGTAACACTATTTATAAGATGATATCAAAACTGCTTGTTTATAGAATAAAGGGAAGTTTGAAGATTCTTATCCATCATTCTCAAAATGCTTTCATTTGAGATAGATCTATTTCAAAAAACATTTTACTAATTTGGGAACTTCTTAGAGATTATGACACTAATAGATCTATTAAGAGTTATGCTATTAAAGTGGATTTCTCTAAAGCTTTTGATACAATCATATGGGATTTTAGCATGAGTTATCTAAAATTGTTCAGATTTCCTAGCAAATTTATTTCTTGGATTGAAGCCTGCATCTCAAATACTTCTTTCAACATTCTAATTAATGGTAATCGAAGCCTCCCATTTAAGGTTATTAACGGGATTAAGCAAGGGGATCCCATTTCCCCCATTCCTTTTGTTATTGCCTTGGAAACTTTTAAAAGGATGATTTTAAGAAATATGCAAGTAAGTTCTAATTTTAGGTTTCATTCATAAATGGAAAGACCTCAAGATCACACATCTTAGCTTTGATAATGACTTCTTAATTCTTTTCAGAGTTGATTTCCTCTCTGTTTCAGTCTTGATCAACTACTAAGGAGTTTTGCAAGATTTCTGAAGTAAATCACACGTTAGTATATGATTTACAAAGTGCACAAGAAGGGCGGTTGAATTATGTAATCAAATTTTTATCCAATCCCCTTACTTAAAAAAATTGCTTTCTCAAAACAATAGACAAACGGTGTTAAAAAGTATTTATGTCAGTAATAGAAACAAGAGTTAAGAGATAGGAGTGAGAGTCAACACATCAATTTTCTATTGGTTCACCCCAAACCGTGGGCTACGTCCAGTCCTCAGAATCCCTTATGAGATTTCACTATACTTCACAACAGTACAAGTATTCTTTTCACCAAGCCTCTTCAGGCCTCGGACAGCAGTATTTTTTTTCTCACTTAGCCTCTTCAGGCTCTTAGTTATTCCTCTTTCTTACAGAAAAATATTGCGAGCTTTGTTACAGAAAATATAGCTCTCGTGTTTTCACACAATATAGTATTTAGCTTTTGAATATCACTAGCAAAAAATCACTAACACAATTTTGCTAACTTTTTCAGTCTTCGACTTCGACTCATATTTATAGTCTTCATCTTCAACTGCTTCTTGATAACTTCTTCTTTCTTTTTGATTCTTGATCTTTAAAGAAACGGTTGATCAGTTGAGTTCTGTAACTAACTCAAACTGATTTGCTTCTTCGTCTTCTTTTCGGCTTCGCTTTATCTCATATTGCTTTTGCTTCCGTCTCATTTTGCTTCCGTCTCATTTTTGCTTCCGTCTCATTTTACTTCCATCTCATTTTTGCTTCTGTCTCATTTTCTTTTGTCTCATTTTGCTTTTGTCTCATTTTGTTTTGTCTCATTTTCGCTTCCATCTCATTTTTCTTCCGTCTCATTTTTGCTTCCGTCTCATTTTTTTTCGTCTCACTTTGTTTTTGCTTCTGTCTCATATTGCTTTTGCTTCTGTATCATATTTCTTTAGCTTCCGTCTCATTTTACTTTAGCTTCCTCATTATTTGGTTATCATCAAAATTAATCGTAAAGTCATTTTGACTTAACAATTTCAAGACTTGACATCAATTGACATAAAAGTATGATATATGTATCATCTGATGTTAAATCCACTGCAAGGGTAAGACTATTAACAAGTTTGAATATGCAATCACTTCCTTTTAAATACCTGAGAGTCCCTATATCCTCCAAGAAGCTAAGGTATCAGGATTATTTACCTCTTGACAAAGTGTTATCACCCTTGCAAATTAAGCCTACACTAACTTCCTAATTTTATGCTTCTTAACTATTAAGTAAACAAATCTTCATAAATAATCATAGGGTTCATAACTACTAATCCATCTATATCGTGTATGAGCATTACAATAGTCGGTGTAATTATCTTGCCTTGAAAAGCTTGACAACTACTATCATTAGTTTAAGCTAAAGTTCGAATTCTCTCAGGGAAGGTTTGACAACTACTATCAACAACCTAGCTACAAATCAATTAATCTGGTAACTACTACCATTAATTAATCGAATAGCATCCAAAAATCCCTTATAAACACTAATTTTGAATTTTAAGATTTACGAGTTCAATTTAACCATTAAAGGAAACACATATATGCAACAAATGAACACAAGAATTGGCTAAGATTAAATCCTCATAAATTAAGATCGGTTCAAAGGGTACTACCCTTTATAATTGAATTAAAAGCTTAGCCACACATACCTTGTAAAATTCGGTTACAATAGAATTGATCCAAGGAACTTGCGTCTAATAGAAATAGTAGAAGAAGGATTTCATCTAGGAATTATAGAGAACAATAAAAAGGAGGTCGTCCCTAGACCTAGAGACAAAAGTTGAATTTATACTATTTACAATGATGAGGTGGCTGACCTAATTCAGAGACATACATGGAAACAAATTCTTGCCAAAACAGGAATTGGCAGAGCTGGAAAAAACTCTTCAACATGGGCTTAACTAGCCACCCCAAGTGGCGTGGCTTGATGAGGTGGACATCGATTCATCTTTAAGTATCCAATGGAGTCGTGTCATGTCATCTACATGCTCTGAAATTTGACTCAAGTCCTGCTACCTTTAAACTGCATTTCTGACAATATACCAGGATCAATTTCGACAGTATATAATAACTAAACGGAGACTATTCAAGAGCTCAAATTTTATCGGTAGATTTTTCTTCGAGTTAGCTTCAATCTGAGACTTAAATCACTAAATTCCACCATCTGAGTCAAAAGTTATGATTGAAACATCATTGAAAGGTCATTCTAGTGATCAGGATCTTGATGCAATCTTTGGGAATTTTTTACTCTTAAGTCCTAGCTCAGAAAAATCTACAATTGGTCCTAAAAAATCTGTCAATTAGTCAAGAATTTAAATATGAAATTTCATAGGCCAAACAATCTAGAGATAAAAATTCCACAATGACTAAAGGTCAATTCTGACAGAAACGCAAAAACACTGCAATTCAAGTCTATTTGTTTCATTTATACATTTTACATCAATGAAACACAAATAATGCTAAAAGATGATAAACAAGCTTTAGATGAATGTAAAATGAATGTAAATGACTCTGAATTAAGTCGTAAAGATATATGAAAATATGAATGTATCATCTCTGTTAGAAAAAATATAACACTACAAGAAAAATAGTAATTAGCGATGGAAAATTACTGACATAAATGCAATCATTTAAAATTATCTACAAAAATTATATTTTGTTAGTAAAATTGATGGGAAAATTTCATTTTCTGAAGAAAAAATATCCGTTAGTAAATATAGAAGGAAATCATCACAACAAATTTTTCGATGGAATATGGCAATGATAAAAAATGTCCATCGATAAAGAAAGCAAGAATGCTTGACGAAGAAATAGGTTTAGAGTTTACCGACAGGCATTTCGTCAGTAAATTCTATCAATAAACGTCATTGTTAGCTTTTGCTTTAGCCCCATTTTTTCTCTCTTTTGTCATTTCCGTTCAACTACACTTCTCATCATCCCACTGCACCTCCTTATCATCCTACTTGTTTGGAAATCAGGTCTGGGTTTGATCTGGTTGTAGTCGAATAATCACGAAAATTTTTCGTGACTTTTGATTTCTGAAAAACCAAGATCTATTTAATTTTATAAAATGATTAACGCAAATCATAATAAAGTGAAAATTTAATTCGTACCTTATTTCGAAGCTTGATTTTTATCTTGTTATATCCCTCGAACTATTTCTGAAATCAATCTGGCTCACCCGCCGTAGCCACACAAGTGTCCAGCCTCTAACGGTATCCACAAAATAGGTTGAGAGAACTCTATAACTCTTACAGAGGAGGTTAAGCATGAAATGCTACCTCTATAGAGCTCAAGCCTATTTATAATAAGTGTTGGAATTTTTAGTAATTTAATTGAAATTAAATTCTAATTTCAATTAAACTTTAATTAGAATTACAAATAATTCTAATTAA